>APFE030994604.1:0-18068 GCA_000404065.3 Pinus taeda | reverse complement strand
TTGATGATCGTTTGATTTATATGGATCCAGTTTGAAAATTTATGAAAAGTGGTCCTTGAAAAGAAGTAGGGGGTTGTAGCTCCCTTCCAGGAGAGACTGGAAAACGAGAGAGAGTTGTAGCTCTCTGCAGATTGCAGCCTGCGTACTGGTAAAGGACTGCACCAGTACAAGACCATTGTAAAAGGAGTTTCTAATTTGAAAAGAAGATAGAGACATATTGCAGCAGGTGGTTTTCACCCACATTGGGTTTCCACCTTATATCTGGTGTTCTTTGATGTGACTGTCTGTTTTTCTTGCTCATTATTTTATGGTACTGATATGCAAAAATAATTCAAAGTGTAAATAAGGAAGATTTGTTAAAAGAACTAGATAATACTGATTCACCCCCCCTCTTAGTATTATTTTCAACAAATTCATGTTACTGAGTCAACCTCGTTAAAAAATGAATCAGGTATGAGGACAGTTCTTTTCCTGTGTCAACCTCATTAAAAAATGAATCAGTAGGTTATATAAGTAGATTGTAGCGAGTAGTTTTGAGGAAAGTTCATGTTACTGAGTCAACCTCGTTAAAAAATGAATCAAGTATGAGGACAATTCTTTTCCTGTGTCAACCTAATTTTAAAAAAATGAATCAGTAGGTTATGTAGGTAAATTGTAGAGAGTAGTTTCGAGGAAAGTTCCTGTTACTGAGTCAACCTTGTTAAAAAATGAATCAGGTTTGAGGACAGTTCTTTTCCTGTGTCAACCTCATTTAAAAAAAATGAATCAGTAGGTTATGTAGGTAGATTGTAGAGAGTAGACTCAAGGAAAGTTCCTGTTACTAAGTCAACCTCATTAAACAATGAATCAGGTATGAGGACAGTTTTTTCCTGTCTCAACCTCGTTAAAAAAAAATGAAACTAGGTCACAAGGATAGTTTGTTCCCATCTCAACCTCTTTAAAAAATGAAACTGGATGTCATGAGCATAGTTCCTGCTCTTGTGTCAAGCTCATTAAAAAATGAAACAAAGAGTCATGAGCATAGTTCCTTGTCTTGTGTCAAGCTCGTCAAAAAATGAATCATGGATTTTAGAGCATAGTTCCTTGTCTTGTGTCAAGCTCATTTAAAAAATGAAACAACAGTTGTGAGCATAGTTCCTTGTCTTGTGTCAAGCTCGTTTAACAAAATGAAACAAGGGTTTAGAGCATAGGTCCTTGTCTTGTGTCAAGCTCGTTTGAAAAATGAAACAAGGTTGTTGAGGATAGTTCTTTTCTTGTGTCAACCTCATTAAAAAATGAAACAACTCCCTTTTCGAGTTGAGTCTTGAAAGTAAACCTTCATTCCATGCACCTGGTTGAATGAAATGAATCTTGGGGGGCATGTACCTTGATTTGTGTTGTTATGATGGGGGCATGCAAACTTATAGAGCATAGTTCCTTGTCTTGTGTCAAGCTCGTTTAGAAAATGAAACACGGGTTTTGAGGATAGTTCTTTTCTTGTGTCAACCTCTTTAAACAATGAAACAACTCTCGTTTTGAGTCAAGCCTTGAAAGTAAATCTTCATTTCATCCACTTGGTTGAATGCAATGAAGCTTGGGGGGCATGTACCTCGCTTTGCATTGTTATGCTGGGGGCATGCAAACTTATAACAAGCATAGTTTTTCGTTTCAAGCTTGTATAAACATGAAACTGAATCCAAGCAAAGTTCTCTTTGGTTCAAACTTGTGTAAAAATGAACTCATACCCATTTTACATCTCGTGATTGTCGTCTTTATCTGCTAAATTCTGTTAGATGAGCCTTGGTTGTTTTCATTCCATCGCCATAATCTCTTTGGTTGATCATATGCTTTCACTTGCTTGTTTTCCTTTCTTGAGGGGCCGCAGTTATGAGTGGTTTTGTTAGCCAAACTTTTGACCATTACTTGTTTTGAGCAGTTCCACCATTGCCGGAACCAGGTGCTACCCTTTATACCACTCTTTTCTCTAGGACGAGTCCTCTTTAAGCTCTTTTCTGACTCGTAAAATGTGAAAAGATTGCCGAGTTTTTCTTTTTAAACTCGTTAAAATGAAATTAAAAGGACGGTCCACTTACAGCTCTTTTCTGACCGTATAAACATGAAAATATTACCGGACTTTTGTCATTTCAAGTTCGATATTGGTAATAAAACGACGTGTTTTCGATCGCTTTTTTACTTTTTCAAATTGAAGGCACAAATGTTGAAAAGTACTCCTTCGTCGTAATGATCAAGCGGTTCTCTCAAGTATTATTTTATACTTTTTAGGGCTTGGGAGACACAAATTTATGAAAAAGGACAACCATGGAGTTTTCTTAAAGTTTTTCTTCTGAATCCCTAAAATTGAAAAACGCCAAGTTTCTCCTATACTGGACTCGTTAAAATTTAACAGTAAAGGACCTGTTCAATTTCAAACAGGAACAGACCACTCCTTCTTAGGGTTTGAATCTTAAACTAAGTTGGACTCATTCGAAGGATGAGCTTATAATCAAGCAAATGTTATCCTCCTCAAGCTTGTCAAAAATAAAGAGGTACTTACCAAAAATGGTGGGGGAAAGAGAGAAAAATGAACTTGATTGTTATACTTTGTCTTTTGAAAAGCAGTTAACCACTCTTGAACACGACACTTTTTGTTCACCTAGGTTGGGAAATCCTTTACCTAACAGTTAATCAAACCATATTGAAAGTCAGCCGGTTTCTGGGTATTAGCTTTGGGTCAATAGTAACCAAACCATCTGCAGTGTCATTATGTGTTCAAGAGGTCAATTCAAATAAACCATTCATTTACAAAAAAACTGTCATCCATTTTGACCATCCCTGAGTTACTCCTTGCCAAATATATTTCTTCAAACTTGATCTATGATTTCGTGTTGTGGGCTTGCCTATGACGGATCGCTTTCTATTGACTCCAACTCATTATCTAGAAAGATGATCTAGAAATCGTCAGTACCTTGGAATCTGCATGCCTCAATGGCAGGTTTCTCGCCTTTGACGACAGTTTGCATCATTGACCTTCGATCAAAGGATTCTGTGACGTGTTCGACATCGACTCATTCATTCACATTTCATGGATTGTACTGAGTACTTTGAGGTCCATTGACATTACTAGTGGTTTCTCTCATACTTGTTAATGGTTTACATCATTGACCCGTAATCAAGTGGTTTCTACCATGTTCGACTTCGACACATTCATTCACATGGATAGAATCGTACTAGTTCAGGAAGTAGAAATGAAGACCCTGGATCTAGTTTCCACCATCTAGGTTGCGAGCAATTTTGTTATTCATTATACAGTGTACTATTCATAAACAGATGGTTGCGTCCATACTATGTCTACATATGTCTATACTTGTGATGTATCACAAAATTGTTCCTGTATCATAATAGTTTAGATAGTTTCTAGTTAGTTTTGATCTGAGTATTGGAATGCCTACCTAAACGATGATATGATCATATATATATGTTTTGCATTGAATTTTTTTACAGGTTCCGACCAGGGTATCCACAGGAAGATCCTTGAAATGATAAAGCACTTCACTCTTCTTAGATGACAAAAACCATCCTCATCTATTACAGACTTCGCACTTTAGGGGGCAATCTGTTACACGAAAAATTTTCACCATGACTTTCTATAATCAATATGAGTCTATCATCACTCATACATACCTCCTTTGCAAGTCTTAAACCTCAGCTCTGCATATCAAGTTTTGAAAATGAGAGAAAGACCTTATAAATCTCTAAAACTTTGGTTTCGCACTTTCTCTTAGCATTACCTGCGGTGCCGCACCCACTGGTCATGTCCCCTGCACACCTGACCGCTCTGTATCCACATTTATGGGTGCGAACCCCTGTAAAAGTTAAAAAGGCGCAAGTTTATTCTTAAAAACTCACTTTGAGTCAATTCTGGAAGCTTCTAGATGGAATCTTACGCTGGCAAGTTCGCTCCTTGAGGGTGCATGCATCCCATTCCTTAAGGAGCTAACCCCTTGATGTGAGAGCTTATCCCCTTGAAGGAGGACTCTATCCCTTCAATGGTGGACCTGTAACCTCCTTCCCTTGCACTATAAAATGAAGCTTTGGGCTGGTTACTTGGGAGGTTGAAAGCTGAAGGCGATACAAACTAAGAGGTGTTTTAGATGCTACCTTAAGTCCAATGCTAGTTTGTGGCAGCCTTGCTCCAACAGCTTCAAGAGTTTCCTTCTAATAACCTACAAACACAAACAAGCACACATCAAAGAACACCTGCATAGCTAATATAATAAGTCATGTTCATCATAGTGATTAAGGAGTCTATGAAATAAACCATTAAACACAGCTTATTGAGAAAAATAAACTTGATTGTATTAACTTTGAGTAGGAAGAACTTTACAACCTTGGTGCCTTGATGCTGTAAAAGCTCTTCCTAGGGTCCAGGCAGGAATCTCCTCTACTTTGACAAGCCTCACTTTCTCCCCAATGAGATCAAAAGGTATGTGATCTTTCCTCTCAAAAGTTCAATTAGGAAGACTAAGTTCCAGCAGCCTATATCCTCAAAAATATTCAACTTTCAACCTCCCAAGTAACCAGCCCAAAGCTTCATTTTATAGTGCAAGGGAAGGAGGTTACGGGTCCACCATTGAAGGGATAGAGTCCTCCTTCAAGGGGATAAGCTCCTCACATCGAGGGGTTAGCTCCTTAAGGAATGGGATGCATGCACCCTCTGGTTGCATGGGAGTTGCCAGAGGACAGTTAGTTTCCTCTGTTGAAGGAAGGGTTTCTGGAGGCCGAGGAGTTCGCCTATTTGTGTGCCACGAAGGATCCCACTCGGGTCACCAAGACAAAGATATTTTGGGTGTTGATGGAGTCTAGCGTCCGCATGGCCATCATCTAGCGCCTAAGGTTTTCCCCAAACTTGTATGAGAAGCGGTCAGCATATGCCACCTTTAAAGTTGACTTCTATTGTGTCTATATTTAGGCATGCAAGGACAAGCAACATAAATGGTACGATTTACCATACTTGGTCACAAATCATGAAATTTATGAGGTGATCAAGTGTTGGCCGACAGAATGGCACGCCCCATCAAACTTGGATGCAAGAACTAGTAAGGGCACGGGCAGCTCAGCTGAGAAGAAGAGGAAGGATGCAACAAAGCAGGCTACACAAAAATTGGCTGTGCAATGGAAAAAGGAAGCCACAAAAAAGGCTTGGATGGAGAAGGAGTGCACTGCCAAGGAGCAGGCTGAGCAGGAGTAGCATGAATCACAAAGAAGCGGTAAATCCCCTTCACCCACGACAGAGGAGAAAGAACAATCTGAACAAGGTGGTGGAGGAGATGAGGGGCAAAGCACCCCATTTCGGCTAATAAAGTGCAGAGAACAAAAGTAGGAGGGTTCCCGCAAGAAGCAGAAGTCAAATAAAATGCAGGTGGATCCCATGACCTTGACGGAGGGCGATCTCAAAGAGATCAGTGACAAAGTCGGGGATACTACAACTGAGTTGTTGCAATAGTTTGAGCAACAATACATGTAGACGTTGGGGAGCATCCAAAAGGATTTGCGCGAGTTGCAGATCCAAACTAGCAGGATACAGGTGGGCGCAGGTCAAACAAGTGCCGCATAAGCGAGCCTGGCACTGGGGACAAGTTAGGTTGCGGAACTAGTAAGGACATTAGACCTTCAAACAATTTCTCTACCGAAAGGATCGCTACACGCAAAGTCGTCTGATGACCGAGTCATATTAACTACTCTTAAGGTCATCACGCTGAACATTGTAGCACTCCCTAGTGAATTTCTTCATGTGTCGTGGGAAGGGGTAATAGAGGAACTAAGAGCTTAGGAGTAACACGCTCTCAACCCGATAAGCGAATACAGGGTGAACAATGAACAAATGTACGCCAAGAAAAAACAGGCTTTGAAGGAGAAGGATATTATCCAGGCGTAGAGTTCCAGGTTGGAGGCCATGTTTGTAGAGGCATGCAAAACAGTGCTAGAGTTTCACATCCCACAGGACACACAGCGAGAGGCTAAGATCTGAAAATTAGCTACAGGCGTGCGCGACGCGAAGGTTGAAGTCGGGTGAGTTCAATTCGAACTCAATATGAATATTATGGATCTCCAGCTTAAATTACAGCCTACGACTCTGCCCGAAGTCAGAGAGCAGCGTGGAGCCGCCATCGAGGGGATGGCCACTCTAGATGGCACAATCATTAACTGCATGACCTTGTTTGAACAAGAAATGGATTTGGTAACGACTCTGCAAGAAGACTCGAACCTACAAATCTTGAATACAGAGATTTGCGAACTCCAAAAGAGGTCAGGGTGACGACACACTCCATTTCTACAGTGCAACGCCTCACCAAGTTGCAAGAGGGGAAGCAATTCCTCGCATAGGTGGAAGCAGCCCAGAAGAAGGAGGTCGTACTTGAGGCCATGTTGGGACCTTGGTTAGAAGAAGCTTACCAAGTATCAACCAACATTCAGCAGAAACTGATGGGCTTACAACAAAAACAACAAAATATCAAGTTGGTCGCGGAAGGACCAGCTACAGAGCAGCTTGTTGAAGAGGTTAAGTAGGTAGCTACGTAGAGCATTACTGAGGTTGCAGTTGTGCAGGTGGGGTTGGGGGATCTTCGCATCAAGATCACCGTGCCAACTGAGCGACTTGAGGGCGAATCACATCCTTTGTGTTGGGGGCCTATTGGGATGGGGTCCTCGGGGTCAGTCTTGGGGTTAAAAACCCAAGTTTTGATGTAAATGTTGTTAAAAAGATGTAAAGTATCTGCAATTTGTAGATGTGGAGCGCATAGATAGTTAGAATTCAAAAGCGGTTTAGACCCTTGGTTATGTAAAGTCGAGTCGGTTTTGAGATCCGCCCATTGTCTGCGGATCGTGGGATTATATGTAAAAAGATATAAACAGGTGTTTCTTAGAGAGTCTAAGGGAGATGGCAATGGATGCTTATGTCTATGTTTGAGGAAAGGGGCAAGTAGCAGCAGATAGGTAGAAGGGAAAAGGCTCTGCAGCTGAGTGCGCATAGGCCTAGAGTAGAGTCCGCAACTAAGCATGCGGACCCCTGCAGCTGAGTGCATAGGACGATTTTGAGTCTGTAGCACCAAATTAAATATCAATAAAGAAGACAGTTGGATAAATTCATGTGTTTATCTGTTTACTTCTATAATTTATGTTTACAATATATGTTGTGATGGAATAAATTTCTTTATGAAATAATAATGTATTGATGCATGACTCTACTGAATAAGTCTTGCTAACTGTACGTAATGCATGTTAAATCCTTATGTGAAGATTATAATACATTTTGTTATGTTTATTGAATACTTAAGTAGATCTGTGTGAACTTAGGCGTAGGGTTGCTTTATGGTGCGAGTAAGTAGATGATTCATTTGTTAACGGTTTGCAAAACCCTATCGTAGACCTTCGTGAAGGTCTAAAGGCCGTTTAGGTGAAGTTGCAACACCAAGCCTTAGGGGCTTATAGATCTGTACGAAGGCAGATCTAGGGCAATAAAAGACATCACACTGATCCTTGGGTGCAGAAACTTGGTTCTGGCACCCCCCCATACTGCTTCGAGTGAGACTTCAACCCGTGCTACGTGAGTTGATGCCAAAAGGGCTAGTAATGTAGGGTTTTGTTTGGCACAATCAACTCAGAACCTGGATCAAGACCCATTAAGCCAACAACAGTTACATTAAATCATAAAGGAAATGACGCTGCGTTAAAATTAACTATAGTTTAGTATAGTATTTTTTGGTTTAGATTAAGTTTTGTTTTCAATTGTTGACTTTAAGGTATGTTGATATTTTAAGACTTATTAAAACAAAGAACCTATCTCTTTATTACATATATATTTGTAGTTTCTATTGAAAGTAAAGTGAGTCATCTATAAGTGGAAAAAAATATATATATTATTTCTCTCATATACATATTTTTCCAAAATTTGATACGATTATCATTGGAAAAACTAGTTCTTACTAGTAAAAAAGTATCAATATGTCATAATCTTTATAATGATAAGTTAAAGTAATGAGGTGATATTGATGGTTGACACTTTTCCCTCGAAAGGAAAATTCTCATGCCTAACTACTTCATTCATTTCTTCACCCATATATATGACCCTTAAAAGTTTAAATCCTTTGTTTCACTTTATTATATGCTATTTAAAACAAAAGATGATATAAAATAAAAACTTTTGAAGATTTAATGAAGAGAATTGCAATATATCTATTCAAGCTATAAATTTTCATCGGGAGTAGGGAACAATTTGTGATATCAAAATGACATCATAAATGCTCAGGGAACCACATTAAAAGAGGGATAGATTTAATCCAATACATCTAATATCTCTTAAAATCCATAGAATAGTATAAGACATTATTTTTTAAAATTTTAAGTTCTCAATTAAAATGACATACTATTCTATTTTCCCAAATAACTCAGAATTTCATTACAAGGTAAAAATTCAATCCAAAATTGATTATAAGAAAAGTTGGGGCCTTATTTTATTTTAAGTTTATTTCTAAATTTCACCACTTAAAATTAAATTTATTTTTATTTGGAAGAGTTTTAGTAAGTAATTTTCATTTTTTAAACTTTATCCTACATTAATTTTGTTTACAAATTTTAGATATTATTGTATATTTTAGTTTTTAAGTTTTAATAAATTTCATAAAGATAAATTGTTTTTCTACTCAACTCCTTTGATTCAAAAGTAAGATTTGATTTACCCCGGTCTTTTCATTATTTATTTGTGAACATCATTGTTTATATGTGAAAATTTTAAATCTTCCGTACTCTTTTATTTAAAAAGCCCTATTTTATTTTAGAGGCCTTTTTATTATTTATGTGTGAATATTTAACTTTATCAGAGGATAAAGTTTACTTTCACCCTTATTAAAGTTTAAATCTTTATTGATTTTTATTTATTTTTACCTTTTAAGTTTTTTTTAAAGTTTTAAATCTTATTGATTATATCACACTATAAAATTTCAAACAAACATCAACATAAGTTATTTAATAATTTATATTATAAAATTTTAAAGCATAAGTTTTAAATTAGTATTAATAAGTTATTAATAAATTGAATTTTGTATTAATTATTAATATATTTTTCAATTTAGGAGTGGTAGAAGGGGGAGGGATTCTCTTTAATCTTGATGGAATAATAGCGGATAAGTATGTATGGGAATTTGGCATCAAGACCAATAATCAAGCAGAAGTTTATAGCTTGTATATGGGACTCCTTCTAGCCAAGAAGAGGGAAATTAAAAACATCACAATTCTAGGGTACTCCTATCTAATTATTAGAGATTTAAGAAGTTATTCCTTTGCACAAGACAATCACCTAAGCCAAAATCTCCTTCGTGTTCAAAGCATTCTTCCTTCCTTTGAAAGCTCACAAGCTTGACACATACTCTAAAACCTCAATTCAAAGGCAGGCCTGATGGCCAAAAAATAATGTGGATTACCTAAAGGATCTTTGGAAATAGATGGAGTCTCTAGTCTTCACCCTATTCCCTAACCCTTGCCCATGATTGGCCCCTTCATGTGCCCCTCCCATATACCCCCTTACCCTCGACACATATGGAATATTTCTTTTGATCCCGTTGTAGTTATTCCCCAACTGTCTGTAGCATGAGATCTCTCTATCCTTCTTCTCTCATCGACGTGATGACACACCTCCCCACTCTCCTGCCGTGTGGCCTTCATTATCCCCTCCACATGACTCCTTTTGGGTCAAATTTGTAATTAGGCATGGGAGTATTCACGTTAGTTTCAAGGTTCAAGGTTTATTGTAGGAATGTGAAGCTAGATCCATGCGAGCCCTCTCTCCTTGCATTCTGAATTTAATTCTCATAGCCCATCTTAGAAATCCCAACTGCTCAAGCTCTCATCTACAAATAATGGTCTCTCTCTCTCCTCTCATAGAAATGATGATGTCGTATTGGGATCCTGGTGGCTTAGGCTTGTATCTACAGAGCCACTATTATAAATTGTAGATTTTCTCTAACACCTCCCATTCTTCTTGTGATTTACAATCCAGGTTGGATTGGGTTTTGTACGCCTAGTTAGAAGAATACATAATCCTCTCTAGGGTGCAAGACTGTAGTCTTTCTTTGGAACTTGGTTTGCATCCTCTTTTTTGGTTAGTGCTCTAACTTTCCCCAACGTGCTCAATGGGGGCTAACTTAGGAAGATCCTCATCGATGCAATTCAGTGGCACTCTGAGGGGATGGATTCAGGATCTTGGGGTAGCAGACATCCATGCTTAGGCTGGGTGAGGGAGAAGGAGGCATCATGCCAAACAATGGGTTGCCAACAAAGTTTTTTGTCCTCCCTAACTCTGGCTTTTTATGTGCAATGTACACAGGAGCTCCTAGAGATCAAAATGGAGCTCTCAAAAATTAAGGAATTGTTGTATAGACAAATGGCAATCGCTTATTAAAATTCAAAGAATATTGATGCCAAAATTAAGCAGGTTACTAAGATTGAAGATGAGGTTGGA
The DNA here is from genome assembly GCA_000404065.3 of Pinus taeda. Lineage (NCBI taxonomy): Eukaryota > Viridiplantae > Streptophyta > Pinopsida > Pinales > Pinaceae > Pinus > Pinus taeda. The sequence goes on along the minus strand of APFE030994604.1, from coordinate 7,576 downwards.
GCATTGCACACCATGATTGAAGACCTTCAACTCTAGGTGTCAAAGTCGAGATCCCTTCTAGAAGAACAAAGCAACCTTTCTTATGTTCAAAATTCGAGCATAGATTTAAATCGCCCAACTGATCCTAATGCTTAGCTTCAATTTGCAAAGACTAGTTTTTTCTGTGTAATCCTAGCATCTCAATTTTGTCGGATATATACTAGTAAGTTAAATAAAAGTATTTAATCGGTTCTATCTTTTTGTAGTGATCACAAACAACTAGGCTCGACTAATCAGTCTGAAAATGACAAAATTGAAGCCCATGGACAAATTCAAATTGTAACTCACCTATGTATTTTACCATGACTAAGCTCAAAATTAATATAATAAGTACTCATTGTTGTTATATATATGTTGGTACCATTTCATTTCCATCTTTTTCTTCTAGAAACACCATCATTTGTTTATCTTTTTCTCCCATAGACCCCTCATATCCATCGAAATTGATTAATCAATAGCATTATAGTTGTTAGTCTACATTAAAGTTAATTTGTGAATTTTTATGTTAAAAATTATGAATTTTCAACAAAAAGATTACAGGATGTCATGACTTCCTGTAAATGGTTTATGATGTGACACGTGGCATGGCAGGCAAGTCAAAGAAATGGATAGGGACGTGATCTGGAATGTACATGCATGGTGAAAAATCGATTCAACAGCAAATCTAACGCTCCTGGATATACTGTCAATGCCGGTCAAACCCAGCCTTTTTGGTCACAAAGGCAGCAAAAAGCCATGGTTTCCCAAACTCATTTCGTTTTGCTTTTGGAAATCAGTTTAGATTAGAAAGGACAAAAATCACCCTTTTTGTAAAAGCAGAAACATCTGCTTAATGTATGTACATTCGAGTTAGATAGGAGACAAGCAGATAAAGACTGAGTATTGTATTGTTTCAGGAACGATTACGATTATTTCTCTGTGTATTGTTTCAGAACAGAGCTCTTGTACATGATTTCAATCTTCGTGACTTAATTACAGTCACCATTTTACTCCAACAGTGTTTATGCATTAACATTCTCATTGCTTGAGGTTTCTTCAGTGTGCCATTGAAGCGTGGACGGGCCCTACGTGGATTGGTATACTGTTAATTTCATTTCCATAGCATTTTTGAATTTGAGTAGTGTGCATAGTATTTAATGTTATTTCCATGTCTGTGATTTTATCGATTTGATTAGAGATTCTTGCAAATGGTATTCATGGTGATAGCTTGAAGATTTGACTGTTAGATCATTGAACCATATCTTGTAAAAGATTTGATCGATCGTTAGATTTTAAAGCATCTCCATAGACTCTGTTTTCATGCATTTAAAATTCAGTGTGCTTTTGATTTTTCATGAATGCTTAAGTGTTAGCTAGAAAGAGCTTTTGTGCATAACATCCTTGTAAGAGGGTTGAAAACTCAATCTAGCAATACACTGTATCTTTATGACAGTTAGATAAATTAGGTGATCTGAGTGTTAAGGTGAGAGGAAACATATTTTAACCTCCTGTAAACGAGTGATGTAGCCTGTCACAGTAGACACTTAGTTAGGAATCCTTTTATGTCTATATACTTTAGACACGTGCCTCTAAGTTTACCTACCTTGGTTGATAATAAATCTAGACTAATCTAGCACCCTAGATTGGCCACTGCATTTTGGCGCCGTTGCCGGGGAGGCACAGTTAGAGGATTTCGAAAAATCAAAATATAAAAAAAAAATAAATAAATAAATAAACAAAAACACAACATAGATTTGATTTTAATTGTTATTTTAGAAATCATGTTTGCTTATGCCTAGATCTAGAGATAATAAAGGTAGATTCATAAAAACTCCCCATCCAAAAATTAACCTACCACCAGGAGCAGACCCTTTGGGAAAAACTGAGCACACAACACCAGCTGAGGAAATCACCATACAAAAACTAGAGGATAAACACAAATCAGGCCAAAGACTTACACTTATTGAGAGACAAATCCTATTGGCACACGAATCACAGAAGAAGCATTTCCCTGAATCTTCTACAAAGAGAAAAAGTAGAAAAATAACTCAACAATCTCTAGAAAAACTCTTTGGAACGAGTGATACTGAACAAGCAATTAAATCACCAGAAGAATCTATAAAAATGGCGAAGGAAGGATGAGGATCAGCAAGAAGACCCACTCCTAAACAACAACAAGATCAAAGAGAGGAGGAAGAGTCAACCTTTAAATTTCCTATTCACGAACCAAAAGACAATCATGATGAGGAAATAAAAATGAAAAACATACCTCCTTCTGTGTTACCAAACTTTTATGGCATGGCTTCAGAAGACCCAGATTCATTCTTGTTTGAGTTTTACATTGTATGTCAAACATATGGTTACACAGATGATGCCCATAGGCTTAGACTCTTCCTAGCAACATTGAAGGCATCAGCACTAAGATGGTTCATGGGACTTTGTGAGCTTGCAATAACTGATTGGGATGGCATGAGAAGAATATACTTAAGGAAATACCAACCTTATTGTAGATCAAAGGATTCTAAAGATGATATCTTTAGGATGAATCAATAAGAGGATGAAAATCTAGAAGAGTACTTGGAACGATTTGCTTACAATTTACAAAAATCAAAACATTGATCCATGACCCTTGATCTCATTCGAACAATATTTTTGAAGGGCATTCGAGAGGAATACTTAGATGATCTTAATTTGATGGGAAAAGGTGTTATTTCCACCTTACCTTTCGAAGAAATTGCTGATTTATGTGAAAAGTATTCTAGGAGCAAAGCCAAAATTGGAAAGAGAACCATATCATCCAAAGCCACAAAATCTACTTCAGCAAGTGTCACACGAGTTGAAATAGGAAATCTGTTAGAGGAATTCAAAACAGATCTATTGAGTACCTTAGGAACTCAAATTGACACTCTTAAAGCTAAGAAAAGACAAGAAGAGGAAGACCAAATGATGGCTATCTTTTGTCCAAAATGACGGAAGAAACATGCCTTAAAATATTGCCCATTAGAAAACATTCAAGTTTGTGCCTTTTGTACTGAATATCATGATATATTTCATTGCTCTAAAGTCAAGGTTTTGCAGAATTGTTATGTGGCAGCTAATACAGATATGGAGAATGTGTATTTCATGGGTGCAAAGAGACCATGGCAGCCAAGACCTCCACGTCAAGGTATGTTCCCAAACCAGAATTTGCAATTTCCTGCACATGATCATATGTATGCTCATAATTCGTGGAATGTACCCATGCCATGGTAGCACCAAAGTTACCCACAACAACAATGGAGACCATCTCAGCAATACTCTCAACAATATCAACCATACCAACCATATTCGCAGCCATATCAACAATATCATCAGCCATATTCACCATACCCTCAACCATATCAACAATATCCTCAGCAGCAAGTTGTTTACCCACATCAACCCCAACCCACTCAACAAGCATTGTTTGCTACTCCACCAATAAATCCACCACAATTACAACTTCCATCTAACCCACAACCTCCTAGACCTACTCAAATCCGTGCTCAACATGTACCAAATCCAAATAACAGAGCAGAGAGACGAGCTTACAATGTAGATGAGGGACCCTCATATCCCACATTACCCTTGCAAAATATCAATTTGAGGTCTGGTAAGGTACTTCACAAAGAATCTCTAGTAGCTGATAAACAAGAAGAAAACAAAGAAAATGAAAATGAAACTCCAATTCAAAGGAAACAAAATGATGACATCAAAAATAAACAAATGCAACCATTACATCCACCACCTTTTCCAGGCAGATTGGTCCAAACAAAACTTCCCATGTCTATACCACAGTTTGATGTTTTAGATGAGCTAAAGAATGTCTATATAAAAATCCCGCTATTACAAGCCATAAAAGACATTCCCATATATACTTAATCCATCAAAGAACCGTGCCTTGAAAAGCCTACTAGGAAAAGAGTTGATCCACAAACCATTCACGTTATTGGACATTTAGCTGGCCTTATGAAAAATACCATTTCAATGGAAAAGTATGTTGATCATGGTATTCTCAGAGTCACTACAATCATTAACAACATACATATTCCAAACACCTTAATTGACCTTGGGGCCGCAATAAATGTGAAACCATGAAAACACTCCAGCTCACAAACTTGCAGCACAAAACAATTGTTCTATAACTCGTTGATAGGTCTAAAGTGATTCCTGAAGGGATTTTGGAGGACATAATTGTTTCACTAGACTCTTGGGAGTATCCAGTGGACTTTTTAGTTCTTCGGCCAAAATCCAATTTAGGAGGACACCCTATCATCCTTGGTAGACCATGGTTAGCAACTGCTGATGCATTCATAGGATGTAGATTGGGTAATATGATCATTTCACGAGGAACTGAAAGAAAACAACTCACTTTTTACCCATAGACACAATCACCAACAGTAGCACACAATTTATGGCTTGATGATAAATACAATGATAAGGTAGAATTTCAATTTGTTTTCAGCATCAACCAAATCTATGATTTTCAAGAACATAATAATGATGATTTGGTAGAATTGTTCCTTTCTCAACCTAATGTTTCCGAAGAATTGAGAAATGACCAATACCATGCTACAGATGAACTTTTGGCACAAAATTTTCAGGAAACATGCACCATTCATTCTTTGCAAACAACATTTCAGAACATTTTTCCTATCCAATCTATCACAAACACACAAAGTAAGACCATAGAGATTAGTCTAGGAAAAACTTTGAATATTGGCACTCACCTAGACTCATCTCAAGAAGAGAAATTGATTTAGTTATTAAGAAAATACCAGAAAGCATTTGCTTGGGACTACACCGATATGCACGGAATCCACCCTAAAACATGCACTCACCATATTTATACAAATAGCAATATCAAACCAGTGAGGCAACCACAGAGACGAATGAACCCCATGCTTCAGGATATTGTTAGAGAGGAATTACAAAAACTGTTAAAAGTCAATTTTATCTATCCTATCTTTGACAGTCAGTGGGTATCCCCATTGGTAGTAGTACCTAAGAAAAATAGTAAGTGGAGGATTTGTGTTGACTACAGACAATTGAACAAAGAAACCCTCAAAGATTATTTCCCACTACCATTTATTGACCAAGTGCTAGACACATTAGCTGGGAAATCATCATTCTCTTTTCTTGATGGTTTCAGTGGCTACAACTAGACCAGGATAGCCTTAGAGGACCAGAACAAAACCACTTTTACTTGTCCCTGGGGTACTTATGCTTATAATGTTTTACCATTTGGACTTTGCAATGCTCCAGCTACATTTCAGAGAGCTGTATTAGCTAGTTTTGCTGATTTAGTTCATGATTGTGTTGAAGTTTACATGGATAATTTTTCAGTGTATGGTAATTCATTTGAGCATGCATTAGAGAATCTTGAATTTTTTTTGAAGAGATGTATCGAAGCTAATCTGTCCCTGAGCAATGAAAAGTGTTTTATGATGTTAAATGAAGGGATAGTATTAGGACAATATATTTCTTCTCAAGGCATTAAAGTTGATCCATCAAAAATCCAGATCATTGTCAATTTACCAATTCCGAAGACTCAAAAATAGGTAAGAAGTTTTCTTGGGTATGCAAGCTATTACAGAAGGTTTATTGAACATTTTAGTAAAATAGCTTTACATTTGTTTAAGCTTCTAACAAAAGATACACCTTTCAACTGGAATGATAATTCTCAGCAAGCATTTGAAACACTCAAAGAAAAGTTATCAACCACACCAGTCTTAAAAGGACCTAACTGGAACCTACCATTTCACATCTTTACAGATGCATCTGATACTGCAGTAGGTGCCTCATTAGGCAAAAAATAGGAGTCTTTTTATGCCATCTATTTCATTAGTAAAAATCTAACACCTGCATAATTAAACTACACAGTCACTGAAAAAGAAATGCTTGCAATCATACATGCTGTGAATAAATTCTGACATTATATGACTGGTTATGAGGTTTTTGTACATACTGACCATTCTGCCATTATGTATTTAATGAATAAACCAGTAACTAATGGCAGAGTTACCAGATGGTTGTTATTATTACAGGAATTTAATATCACAGTGTTAGATAGACCAGGTAAGGAGAATCAGGTGGCAAATTTTCTTTCTAGACTGCAAAATCCAGGTGAGGTTGTTCCGGTTGAAGATTCTTTTCCGGATGAAAATTTATTTGCAATTTCAATAGTGGATCCTTGGTATGCTGACTTGGCCAACTATTTGTCCACGGGAAGAACACCTCCATATTTTACTTCAAAGGAAAAGAAGAGGCTGATCAAACAAAGTGCTAGATACTCATGGGTTAATATAGATTTATTTTACACTGGTTATGATATGATTATTAGACAATGTGTAAGAAATGATGAAATAATTGATATTTTAAAATCTTTCCATGATGAACCGTGTGGTGGGCATTTTGCAGCTAAAAGAACAGCATTCAAGATTCTTAGTCTTGGATACTACTGGCCATCTATTTTTAAGGATTCCAAGAAGTATGTGAAGAGTTGTGATAACTCTCAAAGAATGGGCAGGCCAACAGCTACAGATGAAATGCCACTTTAGCCTCAAGTACACTCAGAGCCATTTGAAAAATGGGCTCTAGTTTTCATAGGACCCATCAATCCAACTTCCAAAGGTAAAAATTACATCCTAGTATGTACTGATTACGTGACAAAATGGGCTGAAGCCAAAGCACTAGTCCGAGAAACTGAACAAACCATGGTAAACTTCCTTTTTGAAGAAATTTTTGTAAGCTATGGAGTACCAAGGGAGATAGTGACAAATCAAGGTACTCAGTTTACTTCAAAGCTAGTTAAAGACATCACAGGAAAATATCAAATCAAGCACAAAAGAGTACACCTTACCATCCACAGGCCAATGGCCAGGTGGAATCCACAAATAAAACATTGGAAGGAATTATCACTAAGACCGTAGCAATGAACAGAAAGAATTGGGAAGAGAAGCTCAAAGATTCACTCTAGGCTTATAGAATCACGTGGAAGAACACTGCAGGATTTACACCATATCAGTTGGTGTATGGCAAAGAGGTAATGCTTCCTATTGAATTTCAAATACATACTTATAAGATGGCTGCAAATTTAGGAATTGATCTCAATGAAGCCCAACAATAGAGAATTCAGCAATTGAACCAGCTAGATGAAATGAGGCAACAAGCAGAGGAGACAACACTCCTAATGCAGAAACAAAGGAAGCAGTGGCATGATGCACACATAAAAAAGAAATAGTTCAAAGAAGGAGACTGGGCTTTACTCTTTGACTCTAAATCAGAGATCATAAAAGCCAAATTTACCACCACATGGATGGGCCCATATGAAATAGTTCAAGTTTATGAAAATGGATCAGTCAAGCTTATTACCATTGATGGAGAAGGCCACCCTTTCTTGTCAATGGCCATAGGTTGAAACTCTATCATAAGCCCATCATCAAGGAGGATTTTCTTCAAACTGTATATTAACAAAGGGAGGTTTATATATTGCAACCTTCAGTTGTGATATCTCTACCTTAGTTCATTTCATTGCAAT
>APFE030994602.1:3258-24624 GCA_000404065.3 Pinus taeda | reverse complement strand
TACATAATCCATCCAATTGTAAAAAAAAAAACCGTTCATCCCATTATTAAAAAAAATAACCATTCATCCGATTATTAAAAAATAACCCTCATCTCAAAGTTACTTCAAGTGACTAACCAAGTTATTTACGCAAGTCTTAGCGACTCAATCTATTTGCATGCTAACCACATTTCAATTCGAGAAAACTTCTCATGGTAAACATTATAATAATAATTAATATAACTGATGTATCAAGTTCATAAAGGATTAAAGTTATTAAAACATAATAAAAGGAAATTTGATTTTTTATTGGATGTATAGAGTGATTTAATATTAATATAATAATTATTATATACTCTATTTTTAATTGTTTTATATAATTTTATAGATTTTTCACTTGTTATAGTTTAAGTGTAAAGCATGAAATTCAAAGATTAAGTCTCCATGGTTACATCGAACAAAAAAATACATAATTCTACAAAATTCAAAATATTTTTATTAATAATTATAGGATAAGCTTTTCTTTGTTGGAATTGACCACTTTAATATTTTTGCTAAACTCATAATTTCCTTGCATATTTAGATCATCTACTTAAACCTTGTTTAAATTATTTTTTTATCCAATCATGATTAAAAATTTAATGTTCCTCTTATTTTTCTCCACTTATTGGGATTAGAGAAAATGAAATTAAAAATTTAGTTTCAAATATCACTATGAAACAAATGTTTGTTTACATTCATGATAAAATGTGGAGGAATATATGGCCAAGTGTTTTATTGGTAGAGTGTTTCAAATTGTCATTAAATATTTATTATCCCTGTTATTCATCACCATGTCTTCGTCCAATTGTGATTAAAAGTTAAAACTTTTCTCACATTCTCTCCCTTTTTTGTCAAAATCATTACGTAAGTGGTGTGTAATCACTTTGGCCTCCAAGGTATGCCACTTGGCAAAACATTTAAGTAAAGTGAATTAAAAGTTTATTGTTGATCGTAGGCACATATGTTAATTAACGAGAAAAAATTAAAATTAAAATTAAAATTAAAATTAAGATTAAGATTAAACAATGTAGATCGTAACACCTGCCTTTCCATTTAATGGATTGTAATCTCCATTGTAACATTGTCACTCCATATATTCTTAAATTAATTAGCTATAGCTAAGGTGTAGTGGAACTTCATTTGTTATTAGGGATTTTATATTTTATTATTTGGATTATAACCTAATGTACTGCTATATTGTTAAATAAATTAGCTACAACTAAGTTGTAGTGGAACTGCATTTTTTTATAAGGGATTTTATGTTTTATTAGCTGGATTGTAACATAATGTATTGATGGATTATGTTGTACTAGAATATAAGCTTTATGTTTTATTAGTATCTTCGATTCAACCACTCCATCTAGGATTGTAACAGCCAGCATTTCATCTAGGATTGTAACATCAAGCATGCCATCTATTATAAGAAAAGTATTGCTCCATGGATGCATGCATTTCTTAGTGGGTGGGTTGTTGCAATTGTTGAAGCCAAGTCATATGCAATTATGATTTTCTTGAAGGATTACTGGAACAATTTGAAGGGGTTTATGTACGATCATTTCTTCTGCAATTTTTTTCAAATAAGTATTCTATTTAAAATATTTTTTTAATATATAGTTTGACCTAGGGTTGAAATATGGGTTTAGCCTTAAGTTTTGGAAATCTGGTTTACAACTATGAAGCTTGGGAGCTTCAAGGGTTCTTCATAGTGTGGAACCCATTTCCACTTTAAAATAAATTAGTTTCTCTATATATTTAGTTTGTAGTAAGTGTTATCTGGTAAAATCAACCCATCCATCCTATAAAGGTGATCTGAACATGACTAAAAGTATCAATATTGCAAACCAATAAATTCTATGCGTTGAATTCTAGCAAATTACTTTCACATTCTCAGGTATTCCTTGACCCTTCTATGAGGGAGTCTTCTTTGCATTGAATTCTAGCAAATTACTTTCACATCTCTCAAATATTCCTTGACCTTTCTATGAGAAGTCACTGTCACACTATGATGGGTCCAGCCCGACTCGTAACACACTTAATGTAGCAGGAATGGCTTACAATGTTTGTTGGTTGATTTAATCACACGGAATACTGACACGGATATAATGAAATATGGATATTTTGGGATTTCAGTTGATGAGCAATCAATGACACATTTAATGTAAGGGTACCTGCCTTGAGGTTCACAACTCCCACTCGGTTCTTGGGTTATCTCCTTCTTCGATGGTTCTCGGTCTTTTGCTACCTTGTCGTCGAGGGTTTCCTCTGCATTATTCTATGAGGGTTGATGGGCAGCACTACTGTAGGTCTTGATTGTGCTCTGGTAATTCATTATTGTGACTGTGTTTATGTTGGTTCCTTGGCTCGTAGCCAGTTGTAACTTGTCTTGCACTAAACACAGTAAGTTCTCTGTTGTACTTGGTTCTTTTCTACTGTGTAAGGTTATTATTGTGGTTTATTTTCCTCCTACTGTGGATTCTCGGACCACTGTATGTTGATTATTGTGATGATATTCTTTGCTCGGTTATGCAATGCAAATTCCACTCGCTCCCAAGCTCAAGAGATGGCGTTACTCCAACTCTGGTGCTTATAGGTAACATTTCCTTCTCTGTTTAAAACTCCTGGGCTTTCTTCCACAGTTTCTAATTTGGGTCGCTCCTTATTCTTCTTAGTTGGTCGGCGGTGTCACTGGGTCACTATTCTCGACCTCTCCGCAAAACCTCAGGTATCATTCGATACTCCTAGCAACTGTAATTCTTCGTTTCAATTTTTTTTTATTATCCACTCTATTGTTTCAACATGCCATTAACAGTTGTGCATTCTTACCATACAGGTATTGGGGTTTTTCGTTGGAGGTTTTTGTTATCACAACCTCGATTCTGCCTGGTAGGTTCTACTCCCACATACTTTTGGTATTTTGTCGCCTTGGTCATTTAGTATTTGTTCTTCAAATGTAAGGGTTTGTCACACATTTGCTATGAGCAATGTTCTGGATATTCGATACTTTGGTCGCCACTGTATGTGGCCCGAAATTTCTATTTGTGGCTTCGACTCCCTTGTCTTGGGTACTCTATTTTGAGTCTGTGTGTCCGCGTTGTATGTAACAAGTATTATCACTGAAACCCTTACCCAGGGTTTTGCGGCTCAAACTCTGAGCATGAACGATTCTCGGCTTACTTTTTAATTCTGTTGTAATAATTTAGTGTGCTAAACTCTTCGATATTTGGTAGAATGTTCTTTCTAGAAAAAAAACAATGATTATAATCAGATGGGTTCTGTTTGATGTTACCTCATAGATGTATGTTGTTTTGATTTCTCGGATTATCATGGCCAGAACTGTTATAATGTACGTTCAATGGATTTGAATTTCAATTGCATTATCTCTCTGTCTCATGAACTCTATGCAACTACTTGCAAAACTGTTTGACTATCAACGAAGTAGAACTCTATGCAATCGCTTGCAATGTTCTTGGCTATCGTTCAGGATACAATGAAGAAACTTGTCTACTCCCTGGTCATGTTGTCTTTATAGGTGGTCTCTCCTCCAGAACGCAATGTAAAATTTGTTTATCAAATTTTGTACAGAGTTAGTTGTGTAATCATATAATTGTTAAAATAGGAAATATGTAAATACAGTAAACACGCAGATGGACAAACTTTTAAATTCTTTGTTGTTATTTTTTTATTGAGTGCGATAGGTCATGAATGGAACCCCTTCTCTGGTTTGTCATGTTACATTTATAGGCTCCTTTTATAGTTAATGAAACTGTACAGTTGCTTTATTTTTCAGTTACAGACTCTTACAGTTACTTCTTATTAGACATTCGTTTATCTTTGACAAGATTTCCTATTCAACCACATTTGTCTTTTTCCTTTTAAAATAAAAAGATAATCATAGTTTGTTAACAACAAATCATTCTATAACTATCACTGCTCAACTGTCCTTAATTAATGGTAAATAAAATAATAAAAGTCCTCCCTATGTTCCTGTCAGTCAGAAAAATCTAAATGAAAGTAAATTCAACATCCTATGACCTGGCAGAGACTTCACCCGGCCATGGTGAGCTAGATGCTCCTACCTCAGGCTCTCAGGGCAAAAATAAATCATGGCTCCGGTCCATGAGCTTCTCGACTGAAGTACCTGTCTGTTCGATCTGCCTGGCATCAAGCCATGAACTGTCCTCAATAGGACGGTTCTTCCACTTGACAAGGTATTCTAGATATTCCTTCCGCCGAGTTCGTTTAGCCACCTGAGTGTTGAGAATGCTCTCGACCTTAGGAGGCTGAACGTAAGGCATCTGTCTCTTCCAAGCTTCTCCTTCATTCTAGGTGTTCTATGTGGGTCGTGTGATTCCTTCTTCGTCCTTCTCTTCTGGGTCAGCCGTGTAGGGAAACAAGTCTGCTACATTAAAGATAGGCGAAATGCCTATTCCTGGTGGTAACTAGATCTCATAGGCATTTGCTGAAAACTTCCGAAGGATTTTACAGGATCATATCTTCTTGTATTTTAATTTATTGTACATACCTGTAGGAAAATGTTCCTTGCGCAAATGTGTGAGGACTTCATTTCCTACAATGAACTGTAACTCCCTTCTCCTTAAATCTGCTCGTTGTTTCTATTTTAAGCTGTTGTCCTGCAATTTAATTTTCACCTGTTCATGCAAATCCCTCATCACATTAACGAATTCTTCTCTATCTGCGCTTCGCCTTTCTTGTAGTCCAAGATCCCGTAGTTCATGCAATCCACAAGGGTGCATGCCGTACAGGATTTGAAAAGGGCTCAAGCCTGTGCTACGGTTAGGTGAATCATTGTAAGCGAATTCTGCTTGCACCAGCACTCGATCCCACATCTGCGAATTCTCCCCCACTAGACTTCGTAGCAGATTCCCTTAAGTCATGTTTACAACTTTTATTTGTCCATCCATCTGTGAATGATAAGCAGAGCTGTAACTCAACTAAGTATCCATTTTCTTCCACAGGGAACGCCAAAATGTCCCGTAAACTTCACGTCCCTATCTGATAGGATAGACTTGGGCAATCCGTGTAACCTGACAATCTCATTAAAAAACAAGTGGGCCATGTGGGTGGCATCACTGGTTTTCCTGTAACGAATAAAATGTGCCATTTTTTAGAATCTGTCGGCCACTACCATTACTGAGTCATAACCTCGCTGTGTTTTAGGTAGACCTAAGACGAAGTCCAAGCTAATTGAATTCCATGGTCTGCCTGGAATAGGTAACAGTGTACATAACCCTCTGTTCTGACTGTGACCCTTTGCTAATTGGCACAATTTGTATTTGGCTATGAATCGTCGCACATCTGTCTGCATCTTTGGCAAAAAGTAAAAATATTTGAGCTACTCGAGCATCTTATCCATGCCGAAATGTTTGGCCATACCTCAACTATGCTTTTCTCGAATAATATTCTCCCTCATCGAGCAGTCAGGTATGCACAGTTGTCCTCCCTTAAACAACAATTTTTCCTGCATATTGTAATCTAACCAAGGGATGTTATCTCTCACTAAGGGATTCTAGCATGCCTCATAGGCCTCCTTAAAGTCTACATCAGTTTGGTAAAAATCTCGTAAGTGCTCAAAAGCCAGCACTTGTATAGTGCTTTCCTGCAAAAGTAGAGGTTTCCTACTCAACGCATCCACTACTTTATTTGCTTGCCCACTAATATGTTTCAATACAAAATTGAAACTCTGCAAACACTCTACCCATTTGGTGTGTTTGTGTTTCAGCTTGTGCTCTTGCATTATGTACTGTAGTGCAGAATTATCTAAGAAGAACACGTATTCGTTCCCCAACAGATAATGCCTCTAGTGTTTTAATCCCTGTATAACTGCATAGAACTCCTTATCATATGATGAGTATTTATGGCAACTCTTGTTCAGCTTTTCACTAAAAAATGCTACAAGCTTATCTTCTTGGCTAAGCACAACTCCAATTTTTGTCTTGCTATCATCACAGCGAACCTGAAATAATTTCTTGAAATCCAGTAACCTCAGGATCAGCCTCTCACTAATCTTTTTCTTTAATAATTGGAAACTTTTCTCTCCTACATTTGTCCATCGAAAAGGTTGGCTGGCCTTTTTAATGGTGTCCAACATTGGCGCACAAATCTCGTTGAAATTCCTTATGAACTTCCTATAAAAGCTTGCTAAACCGTTAAAGCTACGTACCTCAAATAAATTTTTCGGAGATGGCCAATTCACTATCGCTGCCACCTTCTCTGCATCCATCTTCAGTTCATTATCTACTATTACAAATCCGAGATAAATCAATTCCTTATGCAAAAAAGTACATTTATTCAAGTTTATTAGCAGTTTGTTCTACTATAATTTCTCTAACACCTTATGCACATGTTGAAGGTGTTCGTCCCTTGTCCTGCTGAAAATCAGGATGTCGTCCAAGTATATAATCACAAATTTTCCGATGTACTCCTTCAGCATCTCATTGATCAATCTCATGAATGTACTGGGTACAATGCTCAGCCTAAAGGGCATGACGAACCATTCATACAACCCCTCATTCGTCTTAAAGGCTATCTTCCATTCATCTCCCTCTCATATCTGAATCTGATGGTAACCGCTCTTCAAGTCTATCTTGGAGAAATACGCTGCCTCGCATAAACAATCCATCATGTCATCCATCCGTGGTAGCGAAAGCCTGTACCGGATGGTGATCTTATTGATGGCTCTTGAGTCGATGCACATCCACCACTCTCCTCCCTTTTTGGGAGCTAGGACCATTGGAATAGCACAAGGGCTCAAACTCTCCCTTATCAATCCCTTGTCCAACAGCTCTTGCACCTGCTTCCTGATTTCTTCATTATCCTTGGGGCTCATTCGGTATGCTGCTTTGTTCGGCAAACTAGCTCCGGGGATGAAGTTAATATGATGAATGACGCTTCTTTTGGGGGGTATTTTATCTGGTAAACCATCTACAACTATGTCTATAAACTCCTCCAACATATCCTAAATTTCCATAGGTAAATCTAATATCTCCGTGTGCAATAACACTGTCCTTGTTTTCTTCACTATTGGATATCCTATCCCATTGTCCTCAACCTGTTTTAAAAACTATTTCCCACTAACCAACAATGCTCTTGGTTCACTTGTCTCTATTGCTCCTTCTTCCTTGAGGGGTACAAGTGTATGCTTGATTCCATCTTTAACAAATTTATAACAGTTCATCAACCCATCGTGTACCACTTTCCTATCGTACTGCCAAGGCCTACCCAACAGTATGTGACACACATCCATTAACATGATGTCACAAACAACTTTATCCTTGTATTTTCCTATTTGAAACTCTACCTCGCACTGTTCATCTACCAGTCACTAATGGCCTTTTTACAGCCATGAAACTCTGTAGGGGTTCAGATGTTTCAAACGTTTCATTTCCAGTTTTTCTACCATCTCTGTGGACACTAAATTGTGAGTACTACCACTGTTAATAATTAATTTAAAGCACTTACCTCACGATTTACAAACTATTTTAAATAAAGCCTTCCGTTGTGTCTAGTCAGTGATCTCCTTGACTGGTTTTAATAGCACCTTATGCAACACTAAAGCTTACCCCGTCTTTGGAGCATTCTCTGCTTCTTGGGGAGGTGCTACCGCTTCTTCTAGCTATGTCACATATGTGCCTCGCTGTCCAGCTTATTCTCCTTCCAGACGTTCGAACGATCTATGTCCCCATTTATGACACTGATAACATTGGTAGCCAGCCCCTCTTCCTCAACCATTACCTCTACCCGGTTGGGATGATCTAGCGCCTCTTACACTGTCACCTCTGTCCACTGATCCAGAAGCTCTGGAGCTGCTACCTTCCTCATTATTATTTGTAGTCCGCCCTCTTCCATATGAATGGCCTTTTCCCCTGTTGTCTCCTCGTCCTCTCCGGGCATTCTACCTTTTGGTAATCTTCTCTTCAACCTTCATCGCAGTCTGGTATGCCTCCTCAGTGTTGTTTGGTGAAAAACTATTGATTTCATCCAAAATGTCTAACCTTAGCCCATTAACATACCTGGATTTCCTTTCCATTGTATCGTCTGTGTAACTGGCCTGCAAATTCACCCGATAGAACTCTTCCATGTACTCCCTCACCGTCAATCCCTTCTGTTTTAGATTCTGCACCTGTCTGTGCAACGCAATATGATAGTCCTTTAGCATAAATCTACCCTTTAACTTGGCCACCATCCTTGACCAGGTTTTGATCGGCTATTTTTTCAATCTTTTCCTCTCGTTCTGGACACTATCTCACCATAGGGTCGCGTGTCCCTTCAATTTTGTTGCAGCAAACCTTACTCTACAATCTTCGCTGATTTCCTCGCACTCAAAATACTTATCCATCTCACTGATCCAATCCAATAAAATTTCGATAGATAAACTGCCGTCATAGGTGGGGAGTTCTGGCTTGGGTTTATTGCTTGCTACTAGAACAGATCTCAATAACCTCACTTCTCTAGATTCACCTTCTGGTCCATCTGCTGCTGCTTCAGGTTCCTCCTCGCTCTCATCACCTATCTCCACGTCTCTTCTTCTGCCTGCCTCCACTGCCTTCAAATGGGCAGCAAGAATTTGAATCTCCTCTCTCAATCCTCCCTCTGCCAATCATCGAGCACCTCTACAGCGACCTCACCTTCCTCTTTCCATATCTCCAATCAATTTAGCTTGCTCTGATACCACTTTGATGGGTCCAACCTGACTCGTAACACACTTGATGTACAGGGAATGATGCACAATGTTTGTTGGTTGATTTAATCACACAGAATGCTGACACGGATATAATGCAATATGGATATTTCTGGGGTTTCGGTTGATGATCAATTAATGACACATTTAATGTAAGGGTACCTGCCTTGAGTTTCGTAACTCCCGCTCGGTTCTTGGATTATCTCCTTGTTCGATAGTTCTCGGTCTTTTTCTACCTTACCGTCGAGGGTTTCCTCTGCATTGTTTTGTGAGGGTTGATGGCCAGCACTACTGCAAGTCTTGATTGTGCTCCGGTTATTCATTACCGTGACTATGTTTATGCTGGTTCCTTGGCTTGTAGCTGATTATAACTTGTCTTGCACTAGACAGGGTAAGTTCTCTATTGTACTTAGTTCTTTTCTCTTGTGTCAGGTTATTATTGTGGTTGATTTCCCTCTTGCTATGGATTCGCGGACCACTGTATGTTGATTATTGTGCTGATGTTCTTCGCTCAGTTTTGCAATGCAAATTCTACTCACTCCCAGGCTCAAATGATGGCGTTACTCCAACTTTGGCACTTACAGGTAACATTTCCTTCTATGGTTTCAACTCCTGGACTTTCTTCCACGGTTTCTGAGGTGGTTCGCTCCTTATTCCTCTCAGTTGGTCGGCACTGTCACTGGGTCACTCTTCTCGGCCTCTCCGCAAACCCTCAGGTATCATTCGATACTCCTAGCAACTGTAATTCTTTGTTTCAATATTTTTTTTATCCACTCTGTTGTTTAAACATGCCATTAACAGTTGTGTGTTCTTGCCATACAGGTATTGGGGTTTGTCATCGGAGGTTTTTGGTATCATAACCTTGATTCTTCCTCGTAGATTCTACTCCCACAGACTTCTTGTATTCTGTTGCCTTGGTTGTTTAGTCTCTGTTCTTCAAGTGTAAGGGTTTGTCACACATTTGCTATGAGCAAGGTTCTGGATATTCGGGACTTTGGTCTCCACTGTATGTGGCCCGAAATTTTTGTTTGTGGCTTCGGCTCCCTTGTCTTGGGTACTCTATTTTGAGTCTGTGTGTCCACACTGTATGTAACAAGTATTATCACTGAAACCCTTACCCAAGGTTTACGACTCAAAGTTTGAGCGTGAACTATTCTTAATTCCGTTCTAATAATTTAGTGTGCCTGACTCTTCGATATTTGGTAGAATGTTCTTTCTGGAAAAAAAAACAATGATTATAATCAAATGGGTTCTGTTTGATGTTACGTGATAGATGTATGTTGTTATGATTTCTCGGATTATCGTGGCCGGAACTGTTATAATTTAGGTTAAGTGGATTTGAATTTCAATTGCATTATCTCTCTATCTCACGAACTCTATGCAACCGCTTGCAAAAGTGTTTGACTGTCAACAAAGTAGAACTTTGTGCAATCTCTCACAATGTTTTTGGCTATCGTTTAGGATACAATGAAGAAAGTTGTCTGCTCCTTGGTCCTGTTGTCTTTATATGTGGTCTCTCCTCTAGAACGCAATGTAAAATTCGTTTATCAAATTCTGTATAGAGTTAGTTGTGTAATCATATAATTGTTAAAATAGGAAATATGTAAATAAAGTGAACACCCAGATGGACAAACTTTTAAATTCTCTGTTGCTATTTTTTTATTGAGTGTGAGAGGTCATGAATGGAACTCCTCTGGTTTGTCATGTTACATTTATAGGGTCCTGTTATAGTTAATGGAACTGTACAGTGGTTTTGTTTTTTAGTTAGAGACTCTTACATTTACTTCTTATTAGACGTTCGTTTATCTTTTGACAAGATTTCATGTTGAACCACATTTGTCTTTTTCGTTTTAAAATAAAAAGATAATCATAGTTTGCTAACAACAGATCATTCTAAACCCTACAATTGTTCAACTGTCCTTAATTAAGGGTAAATAAAATAATAAAAGTCCTCCCTATGTTCCTGTCAGTAAAAAAAAAAAAACTAAATGAAAGTAAATTCAAAGTCCTATGACGTGGCAAAGTGAGCCAGATGCTCGTGCATCACACCAACTCTGATACAATATAAAATAATTTTACAAACAAAACTACATTTTATATTATTATTATTATTAAAATAAAGTAGCTTTAAAATAGAGTCATTACCTTAACTAGAACAACATACAATTAATTTCAGAATATATCTGAACAACCCGTGAAAACACCGAAATAACAATCTCCCAAAAAGAATCAATTGAGATAGAGATTTTTCCAACAAGTTAACTCAATAATACTGTTGTTTTAAGCAGAGTCGTAGTCGTGGTACGATTGTGGAAACAATAGCACCTACATAATCGTATAAACGGATTTTTCATTGTTTGATGTTTTAAGGCCTTTAGGCGTAGGTGGATAAATCAACTGGATAGTTCGCCTTAATATTTCCTTTGAAACTTTTATTTGTTTTTATTTATCATTCTAATGCACCAATACTTGCCTTTACCACAAAAATCCAAATGCAAAGGCCCGATAGCTGCACCTAAACATGCATCTTCAAAAGGGGTTGCAAGAGTTGTTTGGCTGTATTTGCGAACAAAGGGTATAGAATATTATGAAGTAGTACACAGTTGATTATGGTTAGATTCTTTTATTAAAATGTTTGAATTATTTTTTTTAATTTCGAATTACTTTTTGATTTATCTCAAATTTATTAAATCACATGAGATATTTGAGAAATTTGATTTGTAAAAATCTCAAATTAATTTATTGGAGGAGTGTTATTAATATTAAATTTAAATAAAAATTGGATTATATAAAAATAATAAATTAAAATAATTCTTTATTAATAAATTTATGATTTTTTTTAAATTCAATAACTAATTATAGATTTAATTCACTGATTTTATTCAACAGCTTGAATTAATATAATTGATTTTTTTTAATAGATGGAATAGATTTTAATCCATAATTCCAATGCATTAATAAATTTAATTAAATCTAAGTGAATGAATATAAAATAAATTTAAATAAATCAAATTTTATTGATATCCAATGAACTTAAATCTATTGTAATATTGCAATTTATTGAAATACATTCAAGTTATGCATTCATTCTATGCAATTTATTGTTGCGTTCAAATCTATTGAAAATATTGATTGCAATCAATTGAATAAAATCAAATATGTAATCAATGCATTCAATAGATTGCAATCAACTAATTTAATATATTTGAATTCATCAATATATTATATAGACTAAATACATTAGATTGCAATAGAATTAGGTTCATCCAATAGAATTTTTAGATTTAATTTTTAAAATTTTGAACAATTTTTTTCGTTGAAATTCTACATTAAGATTTATAAATTTGAGATTTTTACAGTCAATTTCTCAAATCTAATGTGATTTATAAATTTAAAAGTTTTAAAAATCACCATCTCAAATCTCTCAATGTAATAAAAATAATTATATAATAAATTAGAAAAGAATTAAGAAAGAGTTGTAAATGGAATTTGAAAAAATATTGAAAAAATAATGATTAGTATAAGAATGAAGAAATATTATTAATGTTGATAAATTATAGTGGGTTTAGAAAAAAAAAAATTGTTAAAAAAAATATTATAAAGAATATTGGAGAATTTTTAAAAACGGGGTAACTTAAACTAAATGAAAATAAAATTTTAATTAATAATTAAAATAATAAAAATTATGATTTAAAAATTTAATAATAAAATTATTAATAAAATATAAAAAATATTAGAAATTGAAATATAAATAAAAGCAATGCAATATTACTCCATTAATAAAATATTTGATATATGATGAAGTATAGATAAAGAAGAAACAAATTTTAATGGTTAAAGCCATAAAGGAATAGACGAGATCAAAACTCATTTCAATCTAAAGTTAGAACAACAAAATATTAAAAAAATTATTGAACAAATAAAATATTATTAAGATATATAAAGAATGATAGAATATTTAAAAAAAATTATTACTCTAATTAAATATTAAAAATTATTGTTGCCAAATGATAATTAATTAAAAATATTTAGGGGCGTTATTATGATTTAATAGATTTAAATTATTAAGGAGAGGTTAAAAAAATATTTATAATATTAAAATAATATTAATAATTAATTAATTTTATAAAATTTACTCAATCTATTTTATTAGTGAATGTTTTAATATTTTATAAATTTAAATTAAAAATATGATTATATGAAAATAATTATTTTTTAATAAATTTAGGACTATTTTTCAGTATTAATAGTTATAGATTTCAGTTACTAATTTTTGTAAAAATTTCTCATTTCCTACCTTGGTTTTTAGTTTCACCTTATTTCTCTCATAATAGTTAAATGCCCTTTCCCATATCCATACATTTAACAACTGAAAAAATAAATTTGCTGAAAACACAAATTCTAGAAATTTTACAGAATGCTAGAAAATGCATAAATAAAAATCGGCAGGTACAAACAACCATTTTAACACATTTAAACACAGTGATTTTTGGTCAAAGTGACCCTGGAAAAACCCCCTACAACTCTTGGGGAAAAGTAGTTCGAAAGCTTCTTTTATTTATGGAAAATGCCTTTTATAGTGAGAGAAATATTCAGCAAAAATCAACAAGCATACTTTTACAACTTATCTCATGCACCTTGCTGAAAATCTGCCTTGTTGAAACTCCGCCTTGCTGAAACTCCGCTGTACAGACTTGTTGAAACTCAGCCTTGCTAAAACTTTGCTGCTGAAACTCTGTTGTACGGACTTGTAACAACCTTCTCCTCATTGTCCAGAAACCTCCCTTGCTCTCTTGCTCTCCTTCTCTCAATCTTCTCATGAAAGAATTAATGACCTTTTACCTCATTTTCCTCCTTTAATCTAATCCTAAGTGACTTTTGGGTAACCTCTAAATCAAATAGCTGAAATAGATTGAGATCTAGGGCTGAGATTAAATGCTCATTTAAATCTCACCTTTTATTTTTTAATTCACCCCACTTAATAAAGACCCACTTAGTCAGTTATTTCCAAAGTCACTTTTCCTTTCTAATTTCACATTGACTTTATTAAAGTCACTTTAAAATTAGACTTTGGTAACTTTATCACTTTTAAATTAGATTTGACTTTATAAAAATTATAAAGTCACTTTAGGAGAAAAATTATATTCTTTTGGACACTTTTCCCTAGGCCAAAGATCAAAGCCTTAGGGAACCCCAAGTCTTCTAGTACCAAATCTCAACACTTCCTCTTACCGAGGAAGGTGTTTCTCACCACCCCTCTTGTCGCTAAAGTAGAAATGCTTGCCCCGTGGTAACGCTTTGGTAAGAATATCTGCAACCTGCTAATCAGTGGAAATATACTCAAGCTTCACAGCTCCCTTCTGAACATAGTCTGATGAAATGATATTTGATCTCGATATGCTTTGACCTATCATGAAATACTGGATTCTCCATGAGTTTAATGCAACTCTGATTATCACAGTAAATCACTGAAGGTCTCAACGGCTAACCAAATAAGCCAAACGATATCTTGTGAAGCTATATGGCCTTACAACTAGCTAGACTGACTGTCATATACTTTGTTTCCGCTAAACTCAATACTACTGATTGCTGCTTTTGGCTAAACCATGACACTACTGCTGAACCCAACCCAAAGCAGCACCCTGAAGTGCTCTTCCTATCAGAAGCACAACCTGCCCAATCAGAATCAGTATAACCTACCAATCTCACTCCATCTCCCTACTTGTAGTCCAGACCATAATCCATTGTCCCCTACAAGTATCACAAAATGTGTTTTGCAGCCACCTAGTAAACCTTCCTAAGCTCACACATAAACCGACTCATCATGTTGACTGAAAAATAGATATTTGGTCTAGTGTTGACCAAATACATCAAGGAACCAATCAGTTACTTGTATAATGTGGGATCCACCAACTTGGAATCTGAAGCATCAAGCTTCTTCCAGTTGGTGATCATCGGTGTCGACATGAGTTTACAAGCCTCCATGTGGAATCTGCCAAGGATGTCCACAATATACTTCCCCTACCCCAGGAAGAAATGCCCCTCCTCCTGCTGTTAACACCCAGGTTGTTCCCTTTGACTTCCAAGGGAATACGGCCGGGGTAACCACTAACTAATCTTTGGATTACAGCTTCTAGCCCAGCTGTAATCAGAGAGGGCTCTCTCTTTAAGGTTTGTCTCTGTTCTATGGATATTTTAGGCTAGTTATGAAATGAAAGTTTCTTTGGTTTATGTTTGGTTGGGAAGATGTTTTCTGATAGTTTTGAAGTGTTTTTCTGTAGGTAAAATTAGTCCATTGGGCAATGGAGTCTGTGGCTATTGGTTTCTTGAAATCCTGAGGTTGGTGCAGCTGGAGTTACAGGGCCATTTATATATTTCATGAAACAAACTATAAAATTGTGATGGAGTGCAGACAACCAGTGAGAAGCAATTAAGAATTTTTCACTAAGTTGGGGTGTGAGAAAGGGATGTATTCCTCAGGAGCAAACTTGAATTCCTGAAAAATAATCACTGTGATGATATAGTGTGAAAGGTAGCAATTAAGAATTACGCTTTCATTACCATAACTGAAGAAAAGACATTCAAAATAGCTTAGATTGAGTTCAGGGTAATGTGTGATTAAGTCCTAGAACTATTCTTTTTCCTTGCTATTAACTGTTTAAACATGGGAAACATGAAAGACATATGAAAGATAACAAATGCATAACAAAGAGTTACAAGAGAAACTTATTGAGTCATGAAAGACACAGGAATCCTCAACCATTCAGCTAAACACCAACAAAACATCAAGAGACACTGAGCTTCGGAAATTCCATCATCCTTTTTATTATTTCTCTGAGAATTACAGCAAAAGAGGAGCAGAATAGATATGAACAATATTTTACATCCAATGTCCAACCCCTGCTAACAAATGCGAGGGGGAATATATAGAAGTCTTATACAAAATATCTCAGGCATTGAGTCATCTGAGAGGTAAAGTATCTTCATTAACTTGTACAGAGATTGTAGATACAAAGTTATTACAATCTTTAATGAACTTTAAATGCTCTTAACTCCTGTCAGAACAATTTTGACCTTTGGAGCTCACGGAGTCGGTTGAGAGCTTTGTTATAACTGTTGAATGACGTGTCTGTGCAGTTGTATCTTCCTGTAGCTTCTCGGCCCTGTCACCTGTGACTGCTAGTGCTGCTGTGGTGGCCGAATACTTGCGTTGAGTTGGCTCAGCCTCTTTCTGCATACCTGTTGATGTGTCTTTATATTCCTGTGTATGAAAATTTAAATATTTTCAAAAAGTAAAATCATAATTACTGACTTTGATTTAACAGTAATTGTATCAAATTTTCCCACACATCCGGTGTAGGCAATTGATGCCTCAAAATTGACCCCATGGTCTCATCTTCCTTTGTGTACTTGTAAAAATGGGGAGGCTCATCAAACAAATTTGTGATTTCATTCATAATAAAAAATAAACCTTCTACCCTGTTGAAGAGGGTCTGCCCTGTTATTGGTCCTGTTTCTGTTGATGAACTAGCTGCCTCTGAAATCTGATTTCCTGCAAAAGCGTTCACTCTCTTAGCATATTTCTCATGTGAGGGAAACTTTCCTGATGGCTCCAGCAGGCTAGGCAGACCCCTGTTTTGCAATGCCATAAACCTGTTCTCGAACTTGTTGATGTCTGCTTGCATATCCTGGACTCTTCTTTCCAGGGTCTGAATCAGGTTTCTCAATGTCAGGACCCTTTTCATCAGTGAGATGGTCTCTGTCCTGTTTCGAATTCCCATTTTGATGAGCTGGGAGCTTGTTCTGTAGTTTAGCACATTTATCATTCTAGTGGCAATCTCAGGCATACTGCCTAGAGATGCCCTTGCTCGTTGTATCTCTCTGTGTGCTTTTCCAATGAGCGTTATTTGCTCATGGATGGCCTCAATATACTCCCACTGATCTGTGATAGACTGGCCAATATTGCCCCACACGACCCTTTTGAGATCAGATGTGACCTTGTCTAGTGTGAGCTCTTTTTCTAGCTCAGTTATCCTTTTCTTGAGGGCCTTTACCTCCCTTTCTCTTTCAGCCACATTCTGCTTGGACTTGTCGTATTTCTCATTTATTTTTGCCAGACTGTCCATGGCTTAATTTAGCTCAGACATCTGAGACTCCAAGACTTGAATTTCATTCCTTAGCTTTTGCATGTCTAGGCTTTCAGCCTGCTCTGTTGTTGGTGCTGAGGTGGATGGTGCTTCCTGTTGTACCTATTGGCTGGGAGGGTCATTGGTTTGAGGGATTTCCTCAAGATTTATTGTTTGTGGAGGTGGTTGTGAGGTTTTCCCTGCCTCCTTTTGCTGTAATGCTGCTTGCAGGGTAGCCTCTGATTCCTGCAGCCTCTCTTGAGTGTGGATGAGCTCTTTGTATAATGTCATCAGCATAGCAGCTGCATCCTTCTCTTGCCTGAGCTGGGCAACCTCTTCTGTTTGAGGATGAAGAGTTGCTAGGATTTTTAACATATTTCTTAATGCTTCCATATCAGCATCCCTCAACTTCAGAATTTCTTGGACTGCCTTGACATCTTTGGGATCATGTCCAAACTCTATTATGATTTCCTCCAGAGCTTTGATCCTATTGTCTTTAGCTTGAGAGGAAGCCCTTTCTAGCTCAAGCTATGTAATAGTGTTATTTAGGCTATTTTGCAGCCTATAGTTCACTAGGGTTTTATCTGTCAATGTGGCATAGACCATCTCACCCATTTGTTTGTGCAGCTCTATTTGATCCATTGGGTGGATGTCTTTGGACAGGACCTCCAGGTTGGTCCTGATATAATCTGCAGCTGACTGTGGTTGCTGCACTATTGGTGTAAAATGGCTCATGATCATTTTTCCTTCATGTGCATCATATGCAGACATGAGCCTTTGGTGGTTCGTAGGGGCCATTTTCAATAGGTGATTATATAGTTGCAGTTTTAAAGGTTCATTTCTGCTTTTGATATCCTTAAACTGCTGCTTAATGCTTTTCTCACCTTCCCTCCTTTGACCTGAGGAGCTTACTTCTCCTACTGCTGCCCTGTCTTGCTCCTGTTGGAAGGAGCTGGCTGAGGCCTCCATGCTGGGCAGGCCTGTACCTAAAGTCTGCCCCATTGGCATTTCTTCTTCAGAGAAAGGATTTAGTCTTTGCCTCTTCTCCCCTTGTGTTGGTGATGCAGTGAGGGGAGTCTATTTGTCTCTTTTTCTGTTCACGTCCTCCATTTGAGGGGTTTGGAGGATGGAGGAGTCAATCCTTGAATCTTGCCTGGGGGGTGCCATTTGTGCTGGTTGCTGCTGTGTGGCCATTGGGGCCTCTGTTGTCTGTTCCCCCTGTACCTGTTGCTCTTTTTTCTGTTGTACCTGTTGGGGTGGCTGAACCTGTCCCTACTGTACTTGTTGCTCTTCCATGTCCTTCTCCTTGCCTTTGCTCTGAGCTTGGCTTTTGGTTTGGACTGCCTCTTGATGTGCTGTAGATGATGAGGCCGCTGCTCCTGCTTGAGGCTTTGGCAGAGCGAATACCTGTGAAGGAGATTCCAAGTCAGCCAATTTCAGAAGATGCCTTCTAGCTCTTTCATTCAGTTCTTCTTGTGTGACCGGTTCCTCCAGTGTGCCCCTTTTCCATTTTGGTTGGTTGGCAAATTTTTCAATGTGGGGCAAACTCACATGGTCATAGCTAGAAAGCTTATATTTGAGCCTTCTGAATGATATGGAATGATTAGGGTCATAGGGTTTCCAAAGGAAGCTGGTCTTCAGGCCAAGGCATTCTAGCTTTCTATCAGCTTCTTTCTAGCCTTCCCTTTTGTTCAAGACAAGGTGGCCCAATTGATTTTTCACCTTTAGCTGTGCCTTTTCCCCTTGCCTGCAAAGTGTACCATATCAGCATTCCCAAATTGCCTGAAATATTCAAGGGCAAATAGTCTCATGGGCACAAACTTGGGCAATCTGTATGGGGGTAACTCACACCCATATATTCTGATTACGGTGTTGTTTTGGTAAAAGTACCAATCCCCTATGCTGTACACCTTGGATAAATGAAGGATTCTCTGCATCTCATCAATCAGTCTTGGAGGAGGCGAGCTTAGGAATAAAGACATGGCTGGGTGGATGAAGAGGTCTATGAATTCATAGTAGGTGTATGGAGAGTAGGTTCTACTATGAAACACTGAGGTCCAATACACCACTGACCTTGGATTGCCTTGCGCATCCGTTCTCTTAACAATGAAGGAGAACTTCTCATGCTGATAGTATAGAATCAAGTGGTAAATGTAGGAGGTGTATCTGAACACCTTCTCTCTTGACAGGTTCAAAAACTGCTCATGCATCTTATCTGATATGTATGTGGCATAATCATAATAGATTGGACTCTTGCCAGGGGAAAACATAGTCATCATCACTAACACAGTTTCATCAATAAATTCAAGTGATTTGTACCCCAAGATGGAACTGATCATGTCTGCAAGATCTACACCCAGTTGATTGAGGTAGCCATCAAAAATAGGAGGGTACAACACAGTGTCAGAGTTTTTGATGAACAATTGGTTGAGCTTTACGATTTGTGCATCTGTTAGCATCTTAGCTCCTTGGTTGATCAAATCCAATAGAGACAAGGGGACCAATTTCTTCTGAGTCTTGAACTGTAGCATTTCTCTAATGGCCTCAGGGGTCATGTAGAATACCACTGAGCCTGAAGGGTAAAGCACAGCTCTTTACATGGGGTCATAGCAGACAACACACAGATGAATTAGGTCAGGGAATTGGTTGACCTGAGGGAGCCTGAAAATTGGGAGGAAGGAATCCCAAATGCCAAGTATGTCTGTTCCATCCTTATGTTTGGCCTTAAGCTCATTCAGTAGGTGGAGGTGGAACTTGCCTTTTGATGAGGAGTCCTCTGAGATTTGGTAGTCCAGGTCTGCCAAATCCTGCCACTCCAGCTCTCTCTGAGGGGCATTCAAAGGGGCAACATTGAGGGCAACTGGTGCACCTGGAGTCTCCATGGTTACTTAGATTGTGTTTTGCAAATGGATTGTTGTTTCTTAGGCTGGGCAATAGTAAAGAGCACTGCCTGAGTAAAGAGGTGAAATTGAAAAATGAAGGGTAACAGGGCAAGTTTACGGCAATTGAAATACTGTTTCAGTTACTTGAGAAGGCAAATTTTAGTCTTTGACAGACCTTTCTCAACAATTGAGTGCAGGTTCTGGGTTTTAGTTCAACTTACGAGAACGAAGAATGCGGATTTTTAGTGAAATTTTAGTCCAAATAGGCTCGGTTGATGAATTTCGACCGTTAAATTTTTGAGAGGGAGCTCGGTGCAGGTAATTTTCTGGTGAATTATGCGATTTTTGTGCTCTAAGTGAGTTTTTTTTATTATAGAGAAAAACCAGGTTTGGAGAAGACTCGAATGGAGAAATACCTAGTAAATCGATGGGCCGAGTCACCAATGCAGGTGGGTAGGCGCGCGGAGGTCTCCTGGTTGATTCTGAGCAAGTTGGTGAAAAATGGTCGTAAAACGCATGCAGAGAGCGAAACAATCGTTTTTACCAAAAGTGCGAAAAGAACGCGAAAATAGACAAAATATGGATTTTTTGGGTCATTCACGCCCTTTTTAGTTGACGTCACCCGGTGGGTCTGGGTTGGATGACGTCAGCATGACGTCATCAGGTGATGTGGCGACCTACGACTGGTCCACGGGGGTGGTGAGGTGGCAGACAGGTGGAGTGATGGTGGACAGGGCACGCGGTCGTGGCGCTGACGCAGGCAGTGAGGGGGCGCTGACATCGGTAGACATGTGGCGCAATATCGGGCAGCCTCTGCTACGGAAAGGAATCTGTCAGAGGGGGCTCCGATAGAACTTGGAGGCGACGCATGGACCCGGCTTGACGTCAGCGACTGACAGATATCGGATGATATCGTCCAAACGTCGGGGCCGGTCCGATATCAACGTCAGCCGTCGGATGAGAAAGGCTTGATCGGATGGTCATCGGGCCAGTGATCTGCACGGAGGATACGGTCATCGGGCAGGGATTAAAATAATATATTCCATGGTATCTGCGCCCGGCGGGACCCTTAGGAAATTTTAATGAATTTTCAATAGTTTGTAATGTATCTTTACAACGGTCGATAAGTCCCGAAACTTTAGAAAAATGGGTTTTTGATGCAATTTTATTTGTAAAGTCACATATGCCTCGGAACTTTGGATAAATGGTTTTTTTCGCATATTAAGCTCGCAAAGGCCTCCAAACTTAGGATAAGGCAAACAAAATGGGTTTTTAGGGTAATTTTGCCTTTTGGGTGGGTTAAAGGGGTGCAAAGGGTTTTTCCAAGGTTTTTAGGGCAAAATGAAGGGTTGGCTAGGTAGAATGAGTATTTGATGGAGACAAAAGATAAGGCTTGGGTTCTTAAGCTAACCAAGTGTTAATTCAACTCTCTAGTAGTGAAACATCTGGCTATAGTGCCAAGGAGGGGATAGTTATAGAATGCTTAGGGTTTATACACCATGGTGTTATAATAGTAGGGAAAGGGAAACATAGGGAGCTAGATAATAAAGGTTAGAGGTTAAATATGGAGGGAGAAGGTGAATGAAGAGTGATATTACTAAGTTTTTCTTGAAAACAACTTAGTTTAAAGAGTAGATCA
>APFE030994599.1:0-29201 GCA_000404065.3 Pinus taeda | reverse complement strand
GGGTGAAGTGCGTAGCGACGCAGGCCAAAGAAAGGAAAGCTGCGTATCTGTCTCATGACTATCTGTTGACTGAATTTTTCTGTTGATAAGGTGTTCTGGGTTTAGTTCTGTGTTGTTGATCCGGTTACTGCTGTTGACTGTGAAATCTACATGTACTTGATGATCATTTGATGTATATGGATCCAGTTTGAAAATCTATGAAAAGTGGTCCTTGAAAAGAAGTAGGGGGTTGTAGCTCCCTTCCAGGAGAGACTGGAAAACGAGAGAGAGTTGTAGCTCTCTGCAGGTTGCAGCCTGCGTACTGGTAAAGGACTGCACCAGTACAAGACCATTGTAAAAGGAGTTTTTAATTTGAAAGAAGATAGAGACATATTGCAGCAGGTGGTTTTCACCCACATTGGGTTTCCACCTTATATCTGGTGTTCTTTGATGTGACTGTCTGCTTTTTCTTGTTCATGCTCATTATTATGGTATTGGTATGCAAAAATAATTCAAAGTATAAATAAGGAAGTTTTGGTAAAAGAATTAGATAATACTGATTCACCCCCCCCTCTCAGTATTATTGTCAACACCCCAATCTTGGGTAAGTGCTCGGTTTCATGAACCTGCTTCTTCCTGGTTGCAACCATAATATCTAAAAATAAAGTAACATTACCTTTTTATAAAAATTTTAATCTTCCTCCCAACATGCTATTTTTCAGGTCGATCCTTCTGCAATCACGTGAGTAAACTGATTTTCATAATTACAGGAATTTTTTTCTTTTTATTTTCTTTGATTTTTTATTTTTTAATAAGGACAAGAAGGAATCAATTCTTCAAGAGGTTGGTGTTTACCACCTACCAACTCCTTTTCAAATGGCTGTTGGACTTGTGGCATAAAATATCCTTTAGTAAGGGCCTAAACATATACCTTTAGTCTATGCCCGTTTACTAGGAACACATAATTTTGTCCATCAATAGTTTTGATTTATAATGCTCCATTTTCAAACACTTTGACCACCTCATAGGGTCCCATCTAGCATGTATGGAACTTTCCTTTAAAATGTTTGAATCTTGAATCATAAAGGAGTACCCAGTCACCTGGTTCGAACTGCTTCTTCTAAATGGACTTGTCATGCCACTTCTTACGCTATTGTTGAACCAAGATGTTCTGTTCAAAAACAACCCTTCGTATTTCATCTAACTCATTTAATTGTAGAAGGAGCTACTGCTTTGCTTCAAAGAGATCTAGTCCCAATTGGGCTGTAGTCCTGAAAGTCTTGATCTGGAATTCTATTGACAAAAGGACTTGTTTCACATACCCCAGGTCATATGGTGTGTGTGTCCTGTCCTATTTCTCCAAGTGGTTCGATAGGCCCATAATTCTTCCAGTAATTTGTTAGCTCAATAATTTCTATTCATGTTTACTGTCTTTGTAAGGATGTACTCAATTACCTTATTCGTGGACTCCACCTGACCATTTTCTTGTGGGTGATATAGTGTTGATTTCCTATGTCGTATTTTGCACGACTCCATACACCCTGTACCAGATTAGAAATAAATTGTGATCCATTATCGAAAATAATTTATATAGGAACACCAAATCTAGTAAAGATTTTCGTAAAAAGAAAACCAACAAAAACGCTTTCGGTAGCAAAAGAAACAGCTTTAGCTTCTACCCATTTTGTAAAAATTTTTGTATAAACCAAAATATGATTTTTATTTGATGATGTAGGATTTATTGGTCCTATGAAATCAAGAGCCCATTTTTCAAAAGGCGCAATCATAACCATAGGACATAAAGGCATTTCATTGGTTTGATGAGTATGGCCAATGCACTGATAGTTGTCACGCCGCTTGACATATTGTTTGGAATCCTTGAACAACCAAGGCCAAAAATAACCAGCTCGTAATACTTTGTATGAAGTCTGCTTATTGGTGAAGTGACCTCCACAAGGTTCATCATGGGTATATTTTAAGATATCAAACACCTCTTCCTCTCTTACAAATCTACGGATAATGAGATATGCTCTGGTGTAAAATAGGTCTTGTTGGATCTAGGGATATGCAACACTTTTTTGAATGATAGTTTGCTTTTCACGAGCGGATAAGTGACGTGGTATTTTTCAGTGACTAAATAGTTAGCTATGTCAACAAACCATGGATATTTTGTTGACACATCAAAAATATGTTTGTTAGGAAAATCATCATCAACAGGAATTGCTTCACCAGGATTATTTAATCTTGATAGATAATCTGCAACTACGTTTGACTTTCCTGGTCTATCAACAATGGTAATATTAAATTACTGTAATAATAGAAATGGTAATTCCTTCGCATTCTATTTTTTTTTACCCCTTTCCCACTTTATTTCCTCATAAATTGATTGCAGAATTTGATGTAATCAATCCAAAAGGCATGTTCAAGAAACACCAAAGGATGGCGAATCAATTTTTTTATTATAAGAAGGCAAATTTTTTAAGTCTAGTTACAAAATTATGTCCTATCAGATTATTTGTTTGGTAAAATTCTCTGGTGTAAGTACAACACAATGCAAGCAGGTTTGGTGCAAAAACATAGTTGACTGTGAAAGAAATTTACACAGTCCTGGAGTGGTTTATTAGTGATATTTATGGGCCTTTACTTTCCTGCACATGTGCTAATATGTTATCTCATTCCATGTTTTAATTGATTCTTTGTTTCATTATTTACTAATCTAGGAACAAATATTTAAAGTGCAAGGTGTGTAAGGTTTGGAATATAAGATTTTTAATAAATGCTGAAGTATGTATGACTGAATTATGATGCTCACTGTAGGATGGTACTACTATCTGATAACCTACACACCCGCCTTAAAATGATTTCACACTATCTGACCATTATTACCTTACCTGCAATCCAATCATTGTAGTCATTGTGCCACCGCCAGCTATACCACCATTGCATCCAATCATCACGATTCACCCTTAGTGGGCTGAAACGAATTAATACCTGATGTGGGGGGGGGGGGGTTGTTCCATCATAGTTGGGTCACTGGGTCTGAAAATATGGGGAGCAATGAACCTCCACCATAAAACTCTCGGCGAACGTTGGAATCGCTCAGAAATTCCTTTGAGAGTGTGAAGAGCGTGAAGAGGAGTGTGGTTCGAATTGGAACCTGTGAGGAATGAACTGATGTCCTTGCAAGAAATTGAACAAACCTCTGAGTACAGGAATAGTCTTGCACTATTACAAGAATCTGGGATCTCGCCATTTCTACAGAAGTTTGACGGGATCGACATGGCGGTTGCATTAGAGTTTGTAAGGAAATTCAAAGAAGGTTGAGTCACAGGCAGGTCCTTAAAATTCAAAATTACAAAGGAGTTCATCACACAAGAAATGGGTTTAGCACTTACAGGGGAGCACTGGTTTAAAAAAGAGCAGCTCGCAAAGAAGCATTGGCAGTAGTTTGTGGTCGATAAGAAAATTAAGGTCGATTGGAGAAAGGTACTTCCACAGACACCCATGGTTCAGAGGTGGCAGGATTTACTATTTATATTGCAGAAGTTTGTAATCAGAGAAGTACACCGTACCTTGGCATTTCTATACCACCTCCAATTGTTGTTGCATTCTGAGGCAAGAAAATTGATTAATTTTCCTCACTTATTACTCAAAAGCCTTGAGAAGATGGTGAAAGATGTGTAGAGTAGCAGTGCAAGCCAGGTTGCAAACAATATATGCCATCACAAGATTATTATAATTCTGTTCAAGAAAATGTTACAAGAAAAGGGGATAATGTGCGGAGTGTTTTTGAAAGAATTCCGAGTAATGAGTGCAGAAGAATCTGCTAGCATCAGTACAAGTAAGAAGGGAAAGGTAGGGACATTGTTTCCTGCCAAGCAGCAAGGTAAAATTTCACTAGTGCAAGCAAAGAAGAGGTCCATTGAGAACAGTCCACCCACAATAAAGAAGAGGAAGACTAGAACCTCAATGAGGAAGAAAATTTTCACCCAAGAGATGAATCACTCAAGTTCTTAAATCGTAATTGATGAAACACCCAAAAATTCCTCCACAATTCATAATCTCTCAGTGCTTAAAGATGCAGTGGCACACACTGTGGAAGATGAGGAGAATGCAGAAGACAATGTCCTATTGTTAACATTTGTCATCAAGCTAAGGAGCAGAAAGGAAACTTCGACACTGCATATTGGTGAAGTGCAAGTAGAAGAGAACAAAGAGTAACAACATGCAGAGGGTCTTGATAATTTCACCGAACTAGACGTACAAACCCTTAATGATTTCAAGGGCCACGGTACTGAAGACGCTACGATTTTAGAAGGTTAGGGTACTAAAGAACCTGCGATTTTTGAAGGTTAGGGTATTGAAAACCCTGCGGTGTTCGAAGGATAGGTTACTGAAGTCCCTGTAGTTGTAGAAGAACAAGGAACCAAAACCCCTACTGATTTTGAAAGACAGGGTGTTGAATCCCATGAGAAGCCAGGAGAATAAGGTGTTAAGAGCCCTAGGGAATTCAATGCACAAGGCATAGAGGTTGGTGAGGGCATCAAAACCCTTAGTAACGAGAAAACACTGAGTATAGAAACCCTTGATGATGTCATAAAATAGGCTTTCGAAAACCTTTACCTCGATGATGATCGGACTTGTTT
Source organism: Pinus taeda (assembly GCA_000404065.3). Lineage (NCBI taxonomy): Eukaryota > Viridiplantae > Streptophyta > Pinopsida > Pinales > Pinaceae > Pinus > Pinus taeda. The sequence goes on along the minus strand of APFE030994599.1, from coordinate 24,576 downwards.
CGAGTCCGTGGTAGAAAATGCATTCACACCTGAAGATCTTAGCACAGAGCCCTCCACTCCTTTCCTCAATAGGAGAATAGTAGAGTTGAACCAACAAGTCCATGAAAGAGTAGAGTTGGCAGAAATAGAGCGAGGTGGAGTTTCTTGTGAGGTAAAGAGGTAGAAGCATCAAGTAAAGGTATGGAAGTATCATGCTTCCAAATTATATGGACACTGTTAGCCTCCTGCTACAACAGGTTACTCATATTTCATGATTGACATTTTTACAGACCAAATATGTCATACTTTGCATGATGCAATGCTCCATATTTGCTTAATAGCCTCCAAGCGAAGAAGGCTACTCAGAGTTCATCTAACTGCTTTCGAAATTTTGAGAAGTTATTCTACTGTTGTACAATTTTCAGTTAAAGGGAGGTCCAAACAGCTTAATCTTGGTCTCCCTAGGTTTCAGTTTCCTGTTTTAGAATATAGAGAATGAAAATCTGTCCAAACAGCTTAATCTTGGCATATTCTTAGATAGGTAGAGAATCAAAGGAGCCCAACTGCTTAATGTGGGCCCTCGGATGAAATAAGGGTAGTCTGTAGATAGGAAAGCATAAAAAGAAAAAGAAAAATTGAAATGATGGGTTTGCAAGTCTAAGTGCACCCGAACCAAAAGAAGAAAAAATGTTAGGTAAGTAGGTTGGGTAGGTAGTTGAGGTTGCAGAATCTTGATTGCTGATCAGTTCCAGGTTTTCAGGTGTCATCTTTACTGAGGACACAATCACCACGCAGTTCTATGTGAAAAGCTCAAAAACAAGCATAACTAACTTCTTTTCTCCATCTCCGCCTAATCATTAACTAATTTCCCCAAAAAGAGGTCAAGATCTGCTTGATACCTCTTAAGTTTCATCATTTTCATGTCATTAGCTTGGGTAAAGATCTGCTTTACTCAAAGGTATTCCATGCTCTCTCTATAAGGTTCTATCCCCTCGTTGCAGCCTAAGTTCTCCCAAACTTAGCGCTTTCTTACCATCTCCATATTGACTACTAACATTATTATTTAACTCCCTGTATTTTTCCCATCCTCCTACTAAAACTATGTAAATCATCCCCTATGTAAATATCCCTCCCTCTGGTTGAAAAATAACCATAAGTACCCCCGGGAATTGCTCAGTTTATCTGAAACTTAGCAAGAGCCCTCATGCTGCCCCTTCAAACCATCTTCTAAATACAATGGACTCCTTCCAAAGTATAAAACCCATTTTTAGGATATCATACCCCTTCCGAGGCCTCAAATGATTTTCTAACGCACCTGCTCACTCCTTCCGACCGCAATAAATCCCTTGCCGACTTCCTTAACACTCTGCAGATCCTAGAAAGCCAGCTCGCATCGCCACATTGCAATATTCTCATCATGCAAGTTATGCCCCATCCATCGTTACCCGAAGCGGTATCGCGATATCGGCGATCGGCCGTCGCAAGCGTCGCATGTCCAACTAAAATACCCCCTCATTCCCCGCCGACGCGATTTTACGATCGCATCGGGAGAAGTTCATCGCATCACCTTAAAATATAAGCACCCCACCATGTCACATCTGCACCACGGACCCACCACTGATGTCATCCGCCGTACCGTTGACATCATGCTGACGTCAGCAGCCAAAAACCGAAATTTCGCGCAGGAAGAAAAATCGCACTTCGGAGCTCCATAACAAGAAACAGAGGCACTTTTCGATGCGCGATTAGCGCGAAGCGCTAATCACGCATCGCTACGAGAAATAGGCCGTTTTGGGGAATCTTTAGGGAATCTTTTGATTCCTTGGCCCTTTTTGCACCGAAAAAGCCCGAAATCGCCCGACTTTGCCAAATTAATCCGGTTTAAAGACATGAAAGGACCAGTGACAAAGATTAAAGTGTATCAGATCAAATCAACAGGGAAAAAGCATGTCAAAGAGTATCAGAAAAGATCTTAAGCAGCGGCCTAGAGCAGGAGAACATTTAATACCTTCCAACAAAGTCAAAGAAAGAGGGCGAAGCCACTCAAAAACCCTCAAATCATAATTATTGCACATTTAACTCGCACCAGAACATAACTAAAGATCCCGAAGCACAGGCATTCCAGCAGTACTGCATCGTGCCTCGAAGGGCCATATTGCACTCTTTTTGATTCAGTTTCCTCTAGCGCAGCCCAAAGGACTTACCTGCATTTAATTCCAGCGACACTTAGGTTTTAGAAAAGCTTTTCCAGCAGACCTGTTTAGGTCAATTGTAATAAATGACCTTCTGATATTTTGCTTATATATACCACCCTGAAAGATGGAGTGGGGGGTTGGTTGGTGGGTGAGTCGAGGAAGTTTCTTAATCTTTATCTCGACGTTTTCTTCAAGCACAGACTCGCACTGTAACTGTGATATGTTCTATAATCAAAGACTGCTGAAAGCATGGATTTCGAAATAGTTAGATGTGATCAATTGGTCGAGGAGTGATTACGAAATTCCTTTGCTTCTACATGATTCAATAAGTGTTTCTCGACTCTGTTAATTTTCATGTTTTGTTTTACCATCGTTCCGCCATCTAAATTGCAGAAAAGAAGAATATCTTAGGATTTGTTTAACTACACCTTAAGCTCAATTTCTGCATTTTTACATGTTTTCATCAGAAATAGTTATAAACATGTATACTTAAATGATCTTGTTTACGCTATTTCTTTCACATATGAATGAGAGTTTAGGAATTCTTAGCTGCTCCTAGATAATCATTCATTCACTTCTCCCCTTTTTTAGTCTGATGAAATGATTCTCCTTTGCCTTTCATCTCTGATCATCATTCCATCCTTTCAGTAGATTTATAATTGTATCATGTGTGGCTATGCCACTCCTTAATCCTCTTGTGACCAAGAAAACGCAATAGCAAGCCTTAATCCCTGACTCCATGCCCAATGGTTTGAAACTTATCACATCTTACCTTGCCTCTTTGCTTGAGATTTCTACCTCCATCCAGACACAAACAAAAAACCCCTGAGCCAAAAGCTAGCCTAAAATCATCAACAAAATTGAATCATTAAGAGAGAGCCCTCTCTGATTGCAGGTGGGCTAGAACCTGCAATCCAAAGATTGGTTTGTGGTTACCTCGGTCGTATCGCTAAACAGGAGCATAGGGACAACCTCAGTGATAACATACACCTCGAAAAGGTGACTAAGAAGATGTGGAAAGCCTGAGACAAGAAGGCAAAGATAGTAATGATAGGAATAAACATTGAAGTTCAGGACTGAGGAGCTGGCCATTCATTTGAAGGTTTTTTGCAGAGGTAAAGCATTGTGTGAGGACACACAATAACTTAGGGATGGGAGGATGTTGGTGTCCTAAATTTCCCTATTTCCTACCCCATTTCCATCAAAATCAACCTCTGTTTTATCTCAATAAAATACCCTTCCTTCGTGCACTAGTACAAGATAGTTACCCATTCATGCACATGCTCATATTTTATATTAAGATTTATTTCAACACTTTATTAATCATTTTATATGGATTTTGTTGGCACTATAATAATTATTTTGAAGTAAAAAGAAAGAAAAACCAAAGGTAACCACAAACCACTTTTGGAGATTAGGACCTAGCCATCCTGATGCTTAGAGAAGGCTCTCTCTTTAAGGTTTAGGTTTGTTTTAGTTAAAATGATTTTAGGCTAGTTATTGCTTGCACTTGTGTTTTTTTTTGGAAATTTGGTGGTGGGATCACTTTACTTAGATGGATAGAGGGTTGGATTATACCATTGGGCTATGGAGTCAAATGTCTGATAAAAAAGACTCGATTGGCTTCTAAGAACAGTGTCTACAGAGCAAGATAGAGGAGTCAATGCAGATCTCAAACGCTAAACGGTGAATGGCTTCAAATCGGGTCCAGGGAGTAATTAAGGGCTCCCTAGGTTGGAATTTGGAAGAAATAGAAGAAGTCAATTGGGATGGGAGAGCAATCAAGGATTCTCAGATTTGGGTATCAGAGGAAAACGTGCAAATAAATTATTGTACAAAATAGTGTAATTAAACAAGTTCTATATTATATTTCCAGTTACTTTATTTAAATTTTATAACACATTTAAGATTATGGAAACAAAAAATGAAGGTAACACAATAACACAAAGAAAGTGCTTCACTGCAAATGGCTAATCTCATGAATCTTGTAGCAAAATAATTTTATTACTTGCTCCAGTCTATTGACTTGAAAATAGTACAATCACCCTTAGGTTTAAGTTCAAAATAACTCTGCAAATGTAAAATAATCCACACCTAATGCTTTGAATTTTGAAGGATTTATACAAAAGGTTTATTATAAAATATCTCAAACTAATTTAAGAAATAATCTAGGAAAGGAAAATACCTTCTTGCAAGAAGATAGATACATATATTGGACGGTTTCATGTTGTCCCTGTTATTTTGGTTTTGCTCGATGCTATGCTTTGACTTTTAGCCCTTTATGATGGTAGGCTATTTGGCTTTCACCTTTCATTTGATACTCTTTCACCTGATACAATTTGACTGTGCTGACTTGTCTTCGTCCTTTTACCATGCTCATTTATTTTTTACTGTACACTTATAATTTACAGTTTATAGTTTACTATGTTTTTACTACAGTAAATCATTAAGTCTTTGCCATGTTTCTTCATCTAGTAATTGGATGATGAGCATTTTCCTATATATCTCATCAACCTCTGTATATTTTGCAAAAGTAGGTTTATTGACAAATAAGTGTTTCACCTCATACTGAAGGTAAAATAGATTTTCAAAAGTCTGCTACAATACTCTGCCGGTTAGTATACCACTCATTGATGAGGTATTTTCCTGTTTCTTCACCACTGCTCTGATTTTCTTGTGGCAGTCCTCTTGTGTCATCATATTATCATTTATGACTAAGGGACTAGGTAATCCCTTTTCCCTCAAAATTTCAAACTTGGTCATAAACCTGTCAATGGCTAGTTGCATGGTTTGAGAGTTATCTTCTAAATTCGATATTAAATTTCTCTTAGTTAAGACCCTCTTGACTTCCAAAATGGTACCTAATTTGTCAGTTATGCCAAGTTCTTGTAGCTCATATTTGTTATTGGATTTGATGAATTGGATAATTCTTACTGCTTCCTCTCGCATTTCTCCATGTTCTTCTTTGACCTTCTGGATGGCTTTTGTAGCCTGTTTGATCAAGTCTATCTGTTAAAAAATTACCTAGATAGATGGCCAAATATCATTGACAGAGTCAATGATATTGGCTAATAATAACTTCTTGGCCTTTCCCAAAGGCTCACTGATTGTCAATTCTTTCTCCAGGGTTTTCACTCCCTCATTCATTCGGGTAGCCTTATGTTGTTCTTCCTTGTGTGTGATCTGGGCTAACCTGCAATTTGTCTCCAAGCTAGTAAGTTTCTCTTTTAATATTTTTCATTTCATTGGTTTGAATGGACATTTACTCAACTGTGTTGACCAACCTATTTGCTTCATCACCTGTTGTACCTGTTGTTGTTGATGCCAATGCCGATGCAGTTGTTATTGTTGTTGGAAATGTAGTGGCCATTGGACTAGTGGGAGCTAATGTTTCCACGAATGTGGAAGGCAGAACTGTTGTCACTATAGGAATGATAGTTGGAGGAGCACTGTATGGAGTAGCTTATTTGATCTGGATCAATCTGTCTATTTCCTTTTCCATTTCCTTCAACTGTTCATTAAGTTGTAGCACCAATTCCATCATATCCTTATGATTTGTTTGGCTTTCTAGGACTTCTTTCGTTTGAGGGTGTTGTGACTGAGGCAACTTGAGGTGTTTCTTAAGGGCTGCAATGTCTTCATTTTTCTTCTTAATCAATTGTTCAACATCCTTGATTTCCTTTGGGTCATGGCCCAACTCAATGATCAGGTCTTCTAAGGATTTGATCCTTGTGTCTTTGGCACTAGAGGAGGCTTTTTCCAGTTTGTACTGGGCCGTCATATTGTCTAATGATTCCTTGAGCTTGAATGTCGCCATTTCTTTTGTTGTCAGGGTGGAGTAGATCATCTCTCCATGCTTCTTATGAAATTCTATTTGATCTATGGGATGCACATCCCTGGATAAATCCTCAAGATTGGTCTTATTATAGTCTCCTGCTGTTTTGGGTTGTTGTATAATAGGCTGTAAGAAAGACACCTACATTTTATCTTCTTTGATGTCAAAGGCTGACATCAATCAACTCTGGTTTGGTGGTGTCATCTGCATGTACTTGGCATAAGTGTCTACCTTGAGCTTCTGATTCCTCACTTTTATCTCCTTGAATATTTCCTTGATATTTGCTTCCTTGTTAGTCGGCTTGACAAAGGAAGAGACCTCCACACTCTTTTGTCTCAGTATAATCTGGTTGTTTGAAGAGGAGGGTTGTTGTGTTTCTACTAATGCAACAGTCTGTTGAAGCCCCGAAAATCGGGTCGGCAACAAGGGGGATACCCACCTAGTCCAGACCTTGGTTGGTAGCTTCTTATCCATTTGTTATAGCGGGTCCGACTGGGGATAACGGTACCAGTTTCCCGATCTGGGGGTGTGTGTGTGTGTAGAGTTGAATAATGCTGATCTAAGAGTACTTTAAAGCTAATCTAATTCAGATTCTTAAACTAACTCTATGCTATTGTAATCTAATGAGAAATAACACATCTAATCTACGCTAACCCGAGATGTATATCTTCTATTATGCGATCTAAAGAGATTTCAAACAATAACTGGTAATAAAGATCATTCAGCTATCATAAGAAAAGAAATCATTCAAGATAAACCACTTTGCATAAGAAGTTAGGCAAAACAGTTGTGAACAACATATCACATAATAAGCTATTCATATGTCAGACATAAACAATATGACTCCACCGTACATAAGTGCCAAATGGTAACCCATACATTCATGCAATAACATATAAAGAACTGAAAACTATAAATCACTTAAAGAATATAAGCAGAAATTGCCAAGAGATAAAAGTACCATTTATGACTGATCCTACTCACAAACCTCAAGCAAAAACGATCTATCTCTACTTGTTCTAACATCTACTAAGAGTACAAAAGTGCAACATCAGTAGCAGATATCAAAATGCAAATAAAAATAAATCTCGATCCATCCATTCATCAAAACCTCCTCTGAGGGTGCAGTGCATGTTCTGAGGACAAGTTTTTGACAAATTTCTGGACCCTTCTCTAAATGCCTGAGAAGGGTTTAAATACTGCTAACTAATTAAATTAATTACATAAATTTAGGATACGGTTTTAAATGACCGCCGTTCTGATAAAGCAAAACTATTTCTAAAAATTGAATCTAATTCTAAACTATTTCTGTATTTGCTCCTTAGTGCTGCAAGCATGCAACATTCGACTGGGAAGAGTCGGCTGGTCGCCTTCCGCTTTCGTTTGAGCTATAAAAATAGAAATAACAAGTGTTGGCACGTATTTCTGGTAAACTAGAAGATATTTTCGAGAATATTCCTTTGACTGGGTGTATTTATTGCGTGTATACTTGGTAATAACTCAAATTTCTCTCAAACTGATTCTGCTTTTGCTATTTCGGTTTCCGGCCTTGCGAATGACTGAATAAGTTAGGGACTTTACTTCTCTGAACAATTTTCTGCATCGAAAACTGCCTCCGTTCTTTGTTCCTGGCTTTTCTGGGCATAAGCTTCAGGGTCTTTTGTAAACATGCTGCTTTTGTGCACCTTTGACTCTGAGCTTTAGATGGCCTATTGACATCAGCATCTGTTGAGTGATACTTTGGAATCTGTGGTCCTATTGCATGTGGCATCCGTTTCTGAAGGGATCTCTTCTCTGTTCTCCGAGCATTGACGCTTTCCCCTTTTCCTTAGATGTTTCCTGCACATTGCTTCATGTTATTTCCTGTCTTACAGTTTACGCAAAGGAAAAGAGTAATGATAATAAAAATTGACATGAAAGCTTTAAGTCCTTATGAATGCATAATTATGACACTCATAGCGAACTGACTCTTCGAAAAACACAAAACTGTCCTTCCTTAATACTTTGGCGTACAATCATTAATTTCTTTTAAGGCGCGCGCTCAATTTTGGTTAACGGACAGCTTTCCTTGAATACTGCGCCGAGGAAAATTCGTGATGGGTGATTTCTGCAACTTGCATCGCAGCATCACGGATCGCGTCGTCAAGATGTGTTATCGCAGAAAATCATGATCGCAAATTTTCACAAATCGCGTTTATCGCAGATCGCAGCATCGCAGATCGCAGATCGCATTTAGTTATTCAGTCATTGTGTGATACTTACGCGATGTTGCGATATGCGACGTCGCATATTGACCGTCGGAGATTTCTTAAGTTTTTTCATTTAAGAGCGCTTCATAATGAATGCGATGCGATGAATTTCGCGTCGCTTCTTCGCAATTTTTTATGCTCATAAGAAAACGTTTCATTCTCTTTTCGCGATGCGATAAAGTTTTAAGGAGTCGAATACAAAAATTTTCATAAAATGTTTGTTTGGATTTTTTATTAAGGGTCCCCATTTGCTTGATGTTATTTCTAATATCAAACAAAGAGGGGGGTTGTTGGTGGCCACAACAGTAGGTTAACCTAGCTCACTAGTTCTTGAATATCCAATTTTTAGAGTAGTAATTTTCTGCTTTTTTTTAGCATGTGTTAACAAGGTATTTTGGAGTGATTCCACTTGGAATAGGGTCTTAAGACATCCTAATTAATAAAAAAAAAGTTTTGGTCCCATTTTCATTTTATTTACTCGTGCATTGGGAAAATTATCTCTCTCATGTAGCAAAACAGGGCCTCCTGTAGCACCTCATGTAGCACTTTTGCAGCACATGTAAACTTGACCATGTTTGCTCCAAAAGCTTGGTTTTGTCTCTTGGACTTGAATAATGACCCATAGCCTCTAAATCCATGATTAGGGAAGAACAAACACCACTAAGGAATTTCCTTTTTACAAAGTAGATTAGACCTATTTCTTTGAATTCATTTTCTTAGGATGATAATTATAATTCGTTCTTCTTTCATAGGATTAGTTTATTTCCAACGTAACTTTTAACATTTTTCAATTATACCAATGATTCACATTGTTGAAAGCAACACAAGGTTTACATTCTGAAAATAGAAAAATACTTTTCATTCCTGCAAATAGAATAACCTTTACCTTCTTGCTGTTGAGAAATGGCAACAAGAGGGTCTAGTTTAATTTGTCCTTGAATTAAGTTGGAAATTAAATTCGAATTCTATTCTCATAGCAACTTAAAATAGTTAAATTAAGTTTATTAAACTTACTTAACTTAGGAAATTCGAGTTGGAAGTCTTTTTGTCATCATGTGTATGTTGTCCCTACTTGGTAGGAGTCTAGTATGAGTAAAGAGTAGAAGTAGATTCTTGTCTATTTCTTTAGCAAATTGCATTAGCTTTTGGAGCTATGGGGTTTTCGGGCTGATAGTTTGTAGAGAAGATCTGATAATTTCTATGCAAAATTTTCAAAAACAAATTTCAGAGTTGTATTCCTTGGGAAAAAATACCCAAATTCAAAAAAACAATCGGCCAAATCAGATTTCGGATGAGGGAGATATTGTTGATTTAAAATAATCTCTCTAGAGGAGATTCCGAAGTTTTGAGTTTCTAGGGTACAGGTGAAAGTCGAATTTGTAGTACATACTTCAGGATCAGCAGATGGCATTCCATGGGTTGAGGATTGAATAGGCCTTGGAAGGCAGCTCGAATTTCATAGCCTCGAGGGACAGGATGGAGGTTGTGCTAGAGGAAAATGGCTTGAAGGAATTTGTTGAACAAACAATTCCTAGGCCAACAACTATTGATGCAAACAACTTGGTTGAGTGGAAGAAGTGTGTGGCAAAGGCAAGGTGGATAATCCTTGAGGGAGTTTTAGATCATATTGTCTCAAGTCCCAATGGAAAGGAAAACATGCATGCTATGTAGAAAACATTGACGGACTTGTATCAGAATAGCAGTGACCAAAGGAAGTTGGCACTGAAGGATAAACTTCATAAAATCAAGATGGAGAAGGGCAAGAAGATTCCAAAGTACTTGACCAAGTTCACTCAATTTCAAGATGAACTTGGAAGTGTTGGAATCACGGTTCCCGAGGAGGATATGGTGAGTATTTCTCTTCTTGGACTCTCAAAGAGTTGGCATAGTTATCAGGACTCTGTCAATGGTCGGGAGAAGCTGCCAAACTGGGAATGACTATGGTCGGATTTGATGCAGGATGAGATTAGGAGGAACACCAGGGATGGCTCATCATCAAAGACTGATGATGAAGAGAATTTTTCCTCAGCGATTAAGGCAAGGAAGGGGAAAGGTAAAATTTCCCATTCAAAATTAGATTCTTATCATGGAAGTAAGAAGGACATGATGAAAGTTAAATGCTTTCATTGTCACAAGATGGGTCACTTTGATACAAATTTTCCATTGAATAAGTCCAAGGAGAAGTCCTCAGGAGGAGCAGTGGGTGAGGCCTTGGACTCCCAATTCGGCTTTACTTTTCCCTCATTGCACGCATGGTGTCTTCAATGATGGGAAGTGTCTAGTACTTAGACAGTGGAGCTTCTTTCCACATGACTAGCGACAAAGAGTTATTCAGTGAACTAGAGGAGAAAGATCTCAAGATGCATATCGAGATGGGTGATGATGGTAAGTATAGTGTTACTGGTGTGGGCACTATTACGTTTTAGAGGGAGCATGTAACTCCACTCACCTTGAAGAATGTTATGCATGTACCTGGACTGACGAAGAACTTGGTATCCATCATCATGCTTGAGGATAGAGGCTATGACGTGATCTTTTCGAAAGGAAAGGCATTCCTTTGACACATAGCCATGGGTCAAGTAAAGAAGATAGGGATTCGAGTTCAGAATCTCTATAAGTTAGAAGTATAGGATTGTGTTGCTTTGAGTTCAAAAGCGGAAAATATGTTGAGCCGAGACGTCAGCAAGTTGTGGCACAGGCAATTGGGCCACTTCCATCACGGGCCTTTGAAGATATTGCAGCAAATCTCTACCTGTCTTCCCAAAGGTATGCTTGAGCAAGTTGATACATGCAAGGGTTCTACTTTGGGAAAATACACCAAGTCTTCCTTTGGAGACAGAGACAGTCAAGAAGATTCTATTCTGGAGGGAGTCCATTCAGATGTGTGTGGACCATTCTCGACAACATCCACAGCCAAACACAATTATTATGATATATTTTTTTATGACTATTCTCATAAATGATGGGTATTTTTTATGCAGAAAAAGGATCAAACATTCACAAATTTTTGTGAGTTCAAACATTGGTAGAGAAAGAGTTTGGCAAGAAGGTTAAAGCTCCACGGAGTGATAATGGTGGTGAGTATGTCTCTAATGAGTTTAATAACTTTTGTGCAACGAAAGGGATTAAACAAGAGTTGACAACACCCCACAACCCTCATCAAAATGGGGTTTCCAAGAGGAAGAACAGGAGCATAGTAGGGGCAGCAAGGGTGATGTTGCATGATCAGGGCCTACGACTACCCTTTTGGTTGAGGCATGAAACACAACGGCTTATGTTCAGAACCATAGCCCACATAGGATACTTGAGATGAAGATACCAGAGGAGGCTTATTCTAGTAAGATTCCAGATGTTGGTCATTTCATTATTTTTGTGTCATCGGTTTATTTCCATGTGACCGAATATGCATGGAAGAAGCTTGAGCCAAGAGTAGTGTTGGGGATCTTTGTGGGGTACATTGATACACCCCACAACTATCGGGTGTACATTCCGACCAGTTAGATGATAGTGGTTCACAGGGATATCAAGTTCGATGAAGAGAAGGCCATGCGAGTATCTCTTGAGAGGGAGATTGAGCTACATGTAGATGAGGAGATTTTATCTCCTAAGGTTGAGGGACTCAGATTGATGTCGAGCAACCACATGAAAAGGTTCAGAGAGTGGATACATCCACTCAGGAAGAGTCTTCCAAAGAGGGAAGAAAGCGCACCAGAGAGGCTGATAGATTGTTGGATGATGCACAGGAGAATGTGGGAGCACCCACTTCTCTGCGCAGATAGAGGAGGTCACCCGAGAGGTACACTGGATACATGGCACTTATGCATGCATGTGTTGTGACAGAGCCATCTTCCTTTTAGGAAACAGTGCAACGACCGGTTTGGGTTGATTAAATGGTGGAGGAGTATGACTCCATAGTTCGAAACAGTGTTTAGGATGTGGTCCTGAGACCGGAGGACAAGTCGGTTGTGAGCTCTCGTTGGCTTTACAAGGTAAAGCAAGCTGCAGATGGTAGTGTGGAGAAGCATAAGGCCAAATTTGTGGCTTGTGGCTTTTCACAGGTAGAGGGGATTGACTATGATGAGACCTTTTCTCCTATTGCAAGGTACTCGTCAATTAGATATATTTTGGCACTATCACCACAGATGGGTTGGAAGATCCATTAGATGGATGTGAAGACTTCCTTCCTCAATGGCATGATTGAGGAAGAGGTGTACATAGAGAGGCTCGAAGGTTTTGAAACCTTGGATCATGAGTCACATGTGTGCCGACTCAAGAGAGTGTTGTATGGGCTGAAGCAAGCACCCTATGCTTGGTACACTAGGATAGATAGCTACTTCACTAGTTTGGGCTTCACGAAGAGTGAAGCGGATGTGAACCTGTGTCACATAGTGGTGGAAGGTAAGTTGTTGACCATTGTACTTTACATAGATGATCTTCTACTTACGGGTGATGAGAAGTTCATCAAATCTTACAAGGAGGACCTTGCAAGAGAGTTTGAGATGAAGGACATGGGATTCATGCATTACTTTCTTGGGATGGAGGTATGGCAGGGAGAGGGGAGTTGTTTGTATCTCAGGGCAAGTATGCCAACGAGATACTCATGAGATTCTCCATGGAGACTAGTAAACCCATGGGTACTCCTTTAGATGGTAACTAGAGGAAGGAGGATGCTACTTCAAGGGAAGTAGTGGAAGCTATAGTTTATAGGAAGCTTGTGGGCTCACTCATGTACTTGGTGAACACATGACCAAATATGTGCTATGCAGTCAACCAACTTAGTCAAGTGATGGTTAGTCTTACCAAGTTGTATTAGAAGGTGGAAAAACATGTATTGAGATGCCTCATAGGCAATACTCAGTTTGGGTTATGGTACAGACAGATAAAGGGAGTGAAGCTTCAAGGATTCACCGATGCAGATATGGAAGGGAGTCCATCTGACAGGAAGAGCACATCAAGAGGGATCTTCAGTATTGGGTCAGCGATGGTTTCTTGGTACAACTAGAAACAAAGATCAGTTGCACTCAGTTTGGCAGAGACAGAGTATATGGTTGCAAGTCAGGCATCATGTGAGACTATTTGGATGAGGAAGATCATGGTTGGTTTGTTTGTTTAGTAGATGGATCCGATAGTGATTTATTGTGATAATCAGAGATGTATTAAACTCTCTTAAAATCTAGGTTTTCATGATTGGTCCAAGCATATTAATATCCGATACCGTCATCTCATATATTGTGTATTGAGGCGGATCATGTTGTTAGATTACATTCCCACGGAGGAGCAAGATGATGACATCTTGACAAAGGCATTTTCAAGATGTAAATTTGAGTTTCATAGAGACAGGATCAGGGTAGTTGATAATCCCTTTCTTGTTGAGAGGGAGTGTTGAGAAATGGCAACAAGAAAGTCCAGTTTAATTTTTCCTTGAATTAAACTGAAATTAAATTTGAATTCTATTCTCATAGAAACTTAAAATAGTTAAATTAAGTTTATTAAACTTACTTAGTAAATTCGAGTTGGAAGTCTTTCTGTCATCATGTGTATGTTCTCCCTACTTGGTAGGAATCTAGTATGGATAAAGAGTAGAAGTAAATTATTGTATCTTGCTTTAGAAAATTGCATTAAGTTGTGGATCTACAAGATTTTCTACACTTGCAAATAGGATTAATGCTTACATTTTAGCAAGTAGCATTTCTATTTCTTGCAAATAGAGTAACATTTCCATTTCTGCAATTAGTTTAGGCTTTGATTTTTTCATGACATTCACTCCATTACATCAGATTTACGAAAGAAGGACACATTGTATGCTACACATATAGTGTCAACACCTCTTAAGTTTGTATGAACCCCGGGTTGATAATTTAAATTGGTAGCCTTGGGAGTTGCAACATTCTTGTTGCAATACTAAGGCTCATCATTTTTTGGTGCCGCTTCTCGGGGGGCTCAAATTATGCATTGTTTTTTTCCATAGTTGATTCATTTCTTTTTATTTTTGCAAGAACAAAAATTTCATTAGGCATATTTCAATTCAAAGATAGAAAAAATGCATTACATTAGCATTATTATTCAAAAAAAATTATTAAAAAAAGATACTTCTCCAAACTCCCCCATTTGATCATGTGGTGCATTAAGAGCCACATCACCATCCACTTTTGTAGGTAGAAGAAGAGGAGGTATTAGAGAAGGTAGAAGAAATGGATGAAGATGATGACAATGAAGAATATTCTCTTAGATTTCCCATTCAAGGTATTGATATCACTGTTCATACGAAGAACATCCCTCCATATTTCCTTCCCAACTTCCATGGTATGAGGTCAAAGGATCAAGACACCTTTCTCTTTGAATTTTAATTCCTTTGTACATATTATGGTTACTTACTAAACACTCAAAAATTGAGATCTTTTCCGGCAACATTGAACGATAGAGCTCTTAAATGGTTCACGAGTTTAGAAACTAATTCAATAAGATCATGGAAATATATGTAAAATATATTTCTGGAAAAATATAATATCATGGTCTTAAAGAAGAAATATTTAGAATGACTCAAAAATAAGATGAGAGCCTTGAGGATCTAATAGAGAGATTTATGTATAATGATAAGAGGGAAAATTTGCATCATTTAGGATTTGGCACACTAAAAACCCTCTTACTTAGAACAATTAGGGATGAGTAGATTGATTTCATGAGTAGAGGTGATGTATACCAGTTATCATTTGAAGAAATTTGTGAAACATGCAATCACATATCAAGAGCAAGGGAAAGAGTAAGTAAATCAACATCAATATCAGTAAGTCAAGTTGAACTTGGAAATTTGCTTGATAAATTTGAAACATAAATTCTTAGCAATCTAAGTGAAAAAGTAGAAATTATAAGAATGCAAGATGAGCAAGAAGAAGATGTTGATATTTGTGTTGTCCATACAAAATCACACGCTATTAAATATTGCCCATAATTACCAAGGTTGAAGGAAGTTGACCAAGAGTACAATGGAGCAAGTCAATCACCAAAGAAGGTATGTTATGTAGCTCCAAGAATGCCATGGAAACCTAGTCAACCTGATATGATGCAAGAACATATTTCACAATTTCAAGCTTATGTACATCCATATCAAAGTAATTGGAACACACTCCTTCCTTGGAAACCTTATCGATCCCAACCCTAAAACCAATCTTAACAACAAGGTTGGCAAGAACCTTATGGGAGAAATCAACAATATCCTAAATATCCTCCATACCCAACTCCATGTTATCCCTACCATCTACCCCCACCACAACCACAAACCCTACCACATCCATCTCAAAGATCGACTCCCACTCAAATACTTGTACCACCATTTCCAAACCCACACAAGGAAGTAGCTAAACCCATTTACAATGTTAAGGTACAACACTTATTAACATCTCCTCTTGATCTAAAGGGTATTCATCTTATCTTAGGAAGAGTATTGAAAAAACTAGATTCTCTTGATGTCATTGAAGGAAAACATTTAGAAAAAGAAGATTCAAATGAGAAGACTAAAGAACCATGAGCTAAACTTGATGAAGAGAAGTCATCAGAATCATAGATAAAGAAAGTTCCCTCATGTTTACCATTAGATCTTCCATGTGTTCAAGAGAATAATCAGTGAAAAGAGGAATATTTGAATGTGATGGTAGAAGAATACATGAAGAATGATCCATATGAGTAAGAAAACCAAGGGCGTCAAAGCTATATTGAGGTTTGGTTCCAGAAAATCAACAAGATGGAGCATCACTCTCTTCTTCAACTGTGCTTGATATCATCAAAGTCAAAGCATTTGGTCTAAGTACTTGTCAAAGCATATATTTCAAGTCTACACATCAATTTATATATCATATTAATGTGCACATGGCTCCATTGGAAGTATTCCTATACTTAAAAGAGATTTTTTTTTTTCAAGTAGAGTTGGATAGAAAAAAGAAATGAAAAAATAAGACGAAAAGTAAAATCTTAGGTGAAAACCTTCTTTGAGGCACGTGAGATTAGATCATTGATTGAAAACCTCCATGAGGCAATCAATGGGTTGGAAAAAGAGAAAAATAAAATATCCTAGGTGAAAACCTCCTTTGAGGTGCCTAGGCGGACCTGCTAGTTGAAAACCTCATTGAGGCAGCTAGTAGGCCTAAAAGAAAAAAATTAAAAAATTATTTGCTCCATGTATCCATTTCTGATGAATGCAGGTGCTCTCCAATCTTTGGAAGCAACAAAAACAAGTTAGCACTAAAAGGAAAAGTTGGTCAAAAATCTAGTCAAAGGAAGTCAAACTTGGGATTTCTCCTTCTTTGCTTAGATGCTCCAACAGGAACAGGCTCATGCCAATCAATCACCCTCATCCATTTCCAACATCCACCCATCATTTCCAAGCCTTTCCCATTCATTTACCTTGTTGTCCTAAAATGCTACAGGAGGCCAAAATACATAGGGAAAAAAAATATTTTTACCATATCTCAAAAAATGTGCATTTTTTTGAGTTTTTTCATGGCGAGAGGCATATGTATGATGGAAACATGATCAAGGAATTTCATAAAATTCCAGTGCATAGTTTTGGAGAAATTGACCTCCATCATCTATAGCCATTTTTAATTTTTCTTGAGATTTGTGCATCTGTTGGCAAAGATTGTTTATGGGGATATGCATACGGATGATGGAAACATGATAACCAAATTTTAGGTCAATACAATCTACCATTTGAGAGATATGGATAAAACAATTTTGCTATAGGACCATTCCAAAATTTCTACAGGACTATCCTGAAACGCTATAGGAAAAACCAGAAATGCTACAGGAGGAATATCAACTTGGAAAAAGAGCCCCAAGGGTACTATTTTCTTTGGGGAATTTTGGGAGAGTTCCAATCAAATTCCTTCACCCCAATCACCACTCCATTCAGCCAAATCCATCACCAAGATTCTACCTCTAACCACACATGAAAAAAACACAAAAAAGTGACTCTTTTTTCCTTTCCCACAACTTTCACCACCTTCTGAAGATGTTATTCTTGTCCCTAAAACCCACTATCATTTTTCCAAGTCCCTAAATGAGGTGCGAGATTGTGAGAAGAAACTGAATGATTGTTACAAGAGGAAAACAGTCTTGTAGTAACCTTGACAGATTCATCATAAAACATGATCCAAGGATTCTTGTTGCTCCTAAATGAAGAGTTGGCCACCCCTAAAGCTTGAGGAAGCAACAACAACCTTGAGGAGCAGTTGTAAGGTCAACCATCCACTCCAACAATAGCAGATCAAAAAATGGAGAGGTACTTGCAAGTAAGAAAGGTTCCATCAATCAACTACAACATGTGAAGACTTGTGCACAAGAAAAACAAGGAAATTAGCATATCCAGAGAACCATGGATCGATTATCAAATTGGCAGCAGAATGCATGCCTCTCCAATAACCATCAAGTAGGTATAGGTATGCAATATTATTCACCTCTTCTCTTGAGCGTGTTATGGCTAGAAATTTGTTTTCAATGCATGAGAGATGGGGTTTTATAAGCTAAGTATGGGTCAACAGTCTCAACCACCCTCAACTAGTTAAGTGCATCTAACTCCTTCACTCATGTAATGTGGAAAATCCAAATTAAGAAGGGTGATGATTACGAGGAGTGGGCATAATGGTTAAAAGAGAAATTTCGTGCAAAGGACAAGTCGCCAAAGTGCTCTAAGCCATTACAACAAAAGGGAATAAAAGTACGACACTCAAATTCACTTGCACAATTGCTCATTCCAAAGAAAAAGTTGGAGAAACCCATCAAGGTACAAAAGGATGAGCTAGATGCTAGCAGAGTATGCCTAGGGTGCCACCGAGCTGCTTCGAACTATGTTTGCAAAAGCTACAGGAGGATATTAACTGCTACAAGAGGCCTGAAAGAAAGCTACATGAGAGAATTGAAGGGAGAAAGGGAGCCAAAACTACCCAAAGTTGTCCTCAAAACCTTATGCACGTGAAAATGTTACTTTGAAAAGAGTAAGTCGTTTTCTCCCTCTTTTATTTCCATACATTTGCATGGAGATTTTTTCTTGAATTAAGTACCCTGTAGCAAATAATTATGCAGTAGTTCCCTTTGGAAATTGTTATATATGAAGGTAAGATATGAACATAGGAAATTTTGTTCTAATAAAAACTATTAGCATCCTTCTCCCTCTCAGATAAAAAGGAAAAATTAACATTGTGTCAACAACCGAGACTACTTCAAGGAAAAAAATAAAAATACACCTAAGTAACTTCGAGAAGGAGCAATAGGAGAAATGGGGGGACGTTTCAACAAAAGGGGAAGCAACTTTTGAAACCCATGAAAAGTCCAACCACTAGAGCAACCAAAACAAAGTAGCTCAAAGCACAAACTTACCTACTATAGGAGAAAACATAGATGCTACAGGAAGGGACAAATTTTCTATAGGAGAAGACATTGTGCTACAAGAAAGTCAAGAGAGCTACAAAAAGCCTGATTTTGAGAATATTTACCTTAGATTTGAATAGGAACATCTAAGAGAAGGATTGCTTTGTCAAACTTTGGAAAATCATAGTGAAAAATTATGGGGGGAAGTAGTTTCAATTGAAGACAGTCCATAGATTCATCAAGGATGCCAATCATCACATATGCTATAATGAATGTTCGAAAACTTGTATCATGGGAAAACATTGTAAACATTAATGCAGAGACTTTTCTTAAGACACAAGCACAAGCCTAATTAGAACTTGGAAAAGGCGATGGATCTAGAAAAGAAGGAGTTGGAGAAGAAGAGTAACAGGATGTAGAAAGTGAAGATGTGCCAAAATTCCTTTTGAGGTGTCTTGGGTAAGGAGGCCACCAGGGCCATGAATGAGGCACAATTAGGTCACCAAGTTGCTCAGGGGATGAGCAACACTTTCAGCAGGGGGTATGATGGGCCTCCAAATTTGACATAAATTAAGACCCATCTCACCATCCTTTAGCACATTAAATCTCTCTTTTTTCTCATTAGATGACATATTTTTAGCTTTAGGTTTAGAGATAATTGCATATTTGTGCCTAATATTATTTATTTTTGTAGAATATTGTGAGAATATTGGGCAGATTATGAAGATTTGGAGGATGAGATAATCTAGGGACTTTCTCCTTGCTATAGGAGGATCAATATTGGATAATAAGTGAACAACATACTATGAAATTATCACACAAATTCTGGAGCTCCAGTGATTGAGAAAATCTAGGAATGTGTTCCCTGTCATTTAATGCAAATTCTTAGTGTTAAGAACCAGATCCATTATTTGAGGGATTTTGGAGGGGAAATATTCCTCCTTTAAAGGAGAATGTTTCCCCATCAATTTGTGTAACTAAATATTCGAATTTTCCTCTAGGGGCATGTATTTCTTAGTCTTCTTGTGGAGAAAACTTGTTATTTAGCAGCTCCACTTTCATTTCTAGCAAGGATTGACTTGGATCGATTCAAATAATGAATTTTGGTGTCATTTTTAGCTTCTAAAACTTGGTTTACTCATAGGACTCTGATTTTCCTTGGGCTTGGCCATCCCAGGAGCCTTAGAGCCCTATTGTACAATTTATTTGTGTCCTTTGAATGTCTTTTTCACTTGCATCTCTTATTTACGCATTTACTATTCATGCTTCTTTTGTTGTATGTTACAATAGTTAAATGATTGAAGTGAGTTGTTTTGAAAGTTATTTATAGATTCACAAGCATGATTCATCCTTATAAAAACTTTGAAAATTCATATTCATCATTCAACTACTTTGTTGGTCTACTAGCTCACAAATCTAGAATTTCTGGAAATCCCTTGTAGCAAAATAGTAGTAACATTTTGTTAATTTTTAGAACGTGTTAATGATCTTAATTTGAGTTTATTCCATTTGTATTTTTTCATAAAAAAATTCAAGTTAATAAAAAAATTTACACCATAACATTTCACTTGATTAGGTTGGGCATTTGGTAGGTTAACTAGCTCACTAGTTCTTGAATTTCCAGTTTTTAGAGTAGTAATTCTCTGTTATTTTTAAGAAGGTATTAATAGGGGTATTTTGGAGTGATTCCACTTTTAATTGAGTCCTAATACATCCTAATTAATATATAAAAAAAATTCCATCCCATTTTCATTTGTTTTACTTGGCCATTCGACAATTTATCTCGCTCTTGTAGCAAAATAGGGCCTCCCATAGCACCTTGTTTACCACTCTTGTAGCAAATGTAAACTTGACCATATTTACTCCAAAAGCTTGTTTTTTTCTCTTGATATTGAATAATTACCCATAGGATCTAAATCCATGATTAGGGAAGAACAAACACCATGTAGGACTTTCCTTTTTACAAAGTAGATTAGGCCTATTTCTTTGAATTCATGCTCTTAGGATTTCAATTACAAATTGTTGTTCTTACATAGCATTAGTTTATTTTCAAGGTAACATTTCACATTATGCAATTAGACAAATGATTCACATTGTTGCAAGTAGCACAAGGTTTACATTCTGCAAATAGAAAAGTACTTTTCATTCCTGCAAATAACATAATCTTTACCTTCTTGCAATTAGGATTAGTGTTTACATTTGAGCAAGTAGCATTTCCATTTCTTGAAAATAGAGTAATATTTCTATTTATGAAATTAGTTTAGGCTTTGATTTCATGAAATTCACCCCATTATATCATATCAACAAAAGAAGGACACATTGTATGTTGCACATATAGTGCCAACACATCTGAAGTTTGTATGAACCTGGGGTTGATAATTTAAGTTGGTAGCCTTGGGAGTTGAATCATTCTTGTTACAATAATGAGGCTCATAAAATGTACATGGGGAGTTGAATCATATCATAGTAACTCTTCATCACATATTTACGCTAGCAAGCCGGTAACTTGGGTAAATGTGGGAGAAGGGTGTTACACTACATGTAAGCATATTGATAAATCCAATGTTGTTTGTCATGGTAAAGATGTAATCAGTAGGTATAATAGAATAAATTATGCACCACATTTAATAAGGGATATGTGATCTATTTTCCAATATTTAATCCAAAGAGGTTTTAATGTTACAATAATATGAGACAAGTTCATCTCTAATGTGAATGGCAGATTCAGTGAGTTATACACAGGGATATCTTGAGATACATACATGACAAGATAAGATATATTAAACATTTACAATGATACCATAAGGCTAGAGTATGTTAAAGATCAAAGTGATCCAATCAGTGTGGAATGTTGATATAAGGAACGCCCTAGCAGCTTTTTCTTCTACCAAAAATAAGATCTTGTTGAAAAAACCCCTTTTATCTTAGGCATACAAACAAAGTGGATGCGCTCAATGATGATAAAATATTATCACAATAATATAATCTCAATGGATTCAACATTTAGTACAAATAAATATGAGGTGAGTACAAATTTATCTTAAATGTGATTCATTTATTGAACCTCATTTTAATGCATGTATCTTATATAAATATAATTATGTACATTGTTTGTAATGTATTGTCAACTTTAAACCTTGATGGTTTTTGAAGAACATCACAATGGGGTTCCAGTAGCTTGGGTGATATCATCACACAATACTATAGTTGATATTTCTAAATGGATGTCAACTCTATTTGCCATTGGGAATAAAGAGTGACCAAATTGGCATGTTCAATCCTTCATCACAGATGATGCTATTGCTGAAATTAGAGTGCTAAGGTGATGTGTTTATTCTCTTTATAAGAGACATAAAAATATTGTTAATACATATTCTCTCTAAAAATTATATTATCCCAGGTCTTCAATCAAATGTAAAATAGTATATGTGTATGGCATGTTCATCATACATTGTTGAAGAATGTTGGAAATGAAGTCCAAGGAAGGGAAAAACAAATCCACATTTTTCGTGCTTTAGGAGACATCATGTACATGTGTCAAGATGATGAATCTGTAAAAAAGACAATTGAAAGGTTCTTTGAAGGATTTGGTAACCATAAACAGTTTTTGGAATATTTTAAAACAACTTGGTTAGCCAACAACAAAATATGTAAGTTTCTTGTAGGTGGATTTAATGACTCTATTTTGCATGTCATATGTATAGTTATTAATTTATAACTAATAAATTTATTTCTACAGATATGTGGGCAAAAGCATACATAGATCTTCTATACTCAAATCAAGATACAAACAATGCAATTGAATCTCACCATTGGTATATCAAGGAAAGGTACCTAAGTGAGAAGAACAATGCATTCCATAGACAAGTTGATTAGCTAATTTATGTGTTGTTGGCAAGGTTGTATTATATTACAATCATATGCAACGTTTAGAAGAAGTTGGTTCTGTACAACCTAGAAAAATTGAGGAACAATTGAACTCATCCAAGTGTAGAGCTAACCAAATCCCAAATGAAGAATGTGTGCTTGATGAAAAGAGTAACAATGATTATTGGGTTTCTAGCCAAAATAAGGATACTTGTGATATTTGGTATAATGTCATATATAAAGGTTCCAGTCTACACTTTTGTAGTTGCAGTTAAGTCCTGAATGGAAATGTCTATAAACATGTATTGAAAGTTGAGATGTTGGTGAGTAACATTATTTTGGATGAAAATTTACTACTTAATGTCACTAATTCTACTACAGAAAGACCTAGAATTTTATTTGATTTGAATGAAACACCTATATTGGGCCAAAAAATCTAAAAAGCACTTCTGCCATGCTTTGATTCTCCTCCCAACATAAATTATCATAATGAAGAAAGAATTGATGATTTAGAGAGTTTCTCATATAATGTTGAATCAACAAATGTGTGACTAAATAGTGCATTACTTGAAGATGATGAGATGAAATGTGTTAACTCATCAACTCATGAGAAATTGAGATCCATAATACCTACAACTTTGGAACAGGCATATGCATTGAAAAATTGGTAGACAAAGCATGTTAAGAACAAAACAATTTTTTTTTTAATAATATAACTCCATCCAAGATCATTACTAAGTGAACACATAGTTTCTTGATCCTGGTCAATAAAAAAAGGTGATGTGGTCACAAGTCAAAATTAGGGAAAGATAAACTACAATTTGAAAGAGTTGGATGAGTTCGTGCAAAAAAAAGCATGGATGAACAACTGGAGTAATCTTATCAACAACAAAGAAATGTGGACCACATGTTTGAATTAATGCAACATTCTATTACACACAAAAATGGTATGGAAATTTGATGTTATGCATTGTTTTATGTAAAATAAGATATATTATAATTTTCAATGTGTTAACACCTAGGTTGTTCCCTATGACTCCCAAGGGAATACGGCCGGGGTAACCACTAACCAATCTTTAGATTACAGCGTCTAGCCCAGCTGTAATAAGAGAGGGCTCTCTCTGTAAGGTTTGTCTCTGTTCTATGGAGATTTTAGGCTAGTTATGAAGTAAAGGTTTGTTTGTTCTGTGTTTGGTTGGGAGGATGTTTTCTGATAGTCTTGAAATGTTCTCTGCAGGTGAATTAATCCATTGGGCAATGGAGTCTGTGGCTGTTGGTTTCTTGAAATCCTGAGTTTGGTGCAGCTGGAATTATAGGGCCTTTTATATATTTCATGAAACAAACTTTAGATTGTGATAATGGAGTGTAAGCAACCAGTGAAAAGCAGTTAATAATTTTTCACTAAGCTGAGGTGTGAGAAAAGGATGTATTCCTCAGGAGCAGACTTGAATTCCTGAAACAATAGATCACTGTGATGATATAGTGTGAAAGGTAGCAATTAAGAATTACACTTTCATTACCATAACTGAAGGAAAGACATCTATAATAGCTTAGATTGAGTTCAGGGTAATCAGTGATTAAATCCTGTAACTATTCTTTTTCCTTGCTATTTAACTATTAAAACATGGGAAACATGAATGATATATGAAAGATAATAGACATATAACAAAGAGTAACAAGAGAAACTTATTGAGTCATGAGATACGCAGGAATCCTGCAACATTCAGCTATACACCAGCAAAACATCAAGAGACACAGAGTTTGGAAATTCCATCATCCTTTGTATTAATTCTCTGAAGATTTACAGTAGAAGAGGAGCAGAATAGATATCAAAAAATTTCTTACATCCGATGTCCAACCCCTGCTAACAAATGCGAGGGGGTTTATATAGAAGTCTATTACAAAATATCTCAGGCATTGAGTCATCTGAGAAGGAAAATATCTTCATTAACTCGTACAGAGATTGCATATGAAAAGTTATTACAATCTTTAATGAACTTTAAAGGCTCTTAACTCCTGTCAGAACAATTTTGACCTTTGGAGCTCACGGAGTCGGTTGAGCGCTTTGATATAACTGCTGAATGACGTGTCT
>APFE030994594.1:66163-85682 GCA_000404065.3 Pinus taeda | reverse complement strand
GGGAGTGTGGAGAAGTACAAGGCAATATTTTTTGCCCAAGGCTTTTCACAGATAGAGGGGATCGATTATGAGGAGACCTTTGCACCTGTCGCAAGGTATTATTCCATATGGACGGTTCTTGCTCTCTCAGCACAGATGGGATGGCACATTCATTAGTTGGATGTGAAGACTACGTTCATTCCTAGAGGTTGGAGGAAGGAGGATGCTACTTCAACAGAGGTAGTGGATGCCACTGGTTACCAACAGTTGGTGGAGTCGCATGTGTGCAGGCTCAAGAGAGGCACATCGGGATATGGATTGGATGAGATGAAGCTATGTGGCTTCATGGATGCAGATTGGGCAGGGAGCCCAACGAACAGAAAGAGCACATTAGGAGGGGTCTTCAGTATTGGATTGACAACAGTTTCTTGGTACAGGAGGAAGCAGAGATTTGTGGCACTCAGTTCAGCAGAGGCCGAGTATATGGCAGCAAGTTTGGCTGCATGCGAGGCTATATGGATGAGGAAGATTCTGGTTGGTTTGTTCGGTTCTCATTTGGATCCTACTGTGATTTACTTTGATAACCAAAGTTGCATTAAACTCTCAGATAATCCTATATTTCATGATAGATCTAAACACATTGACATCAGGTACCATCATATCAAAGATTGTGTGCAGCGGAGGATCATGTTACTTTCATACATTCCAACGGAGGATCAGGATGCTGATATTCTAACGAAGGCTCTCACCAGGAGAAAATTTGAATACCATCGAGGCAGGATAGAGGTTGCTGATAATCCATATCTTGTCGAGAGGGAGTGTTGAGATTGTAACAAGATGATGGAGCTTAGGGAAAAGAGTCGCCTTCACTAAGTGGGCCCGCAGGAAAATTATGGCACAAAGTCTATTTTTAGACTATGTCTATTTTTAGACATATGGATCATGTCTATGAGTTGCAGGATGCTGTTTATGGATGATTGGTCAAGTTGGCAAAAATAGATGGACTTCTATTGGTAGACAACAGCGGTGACATTGTCAAGTCTAATTATAGAGCAGTCAAATACTATTAGCTTATAATAATGTTTAGACTATAAAATTTATCTTATTCTCTTGGATCACTTCAGTTTGAGCTACAGATGTGGCACATGTAGCTATCAAAAGGAAATACGTTTTCTTTGTGGGTCAGTTGAGTTGTTTCATGCATGACTTCAGTTAGAACTCAATCAGTTGAGTTTGGTGGAGTTGATTGTTGAGTTGATGGAGTTGTGTTCAGTTTGACTTGGTTAAACTAGTTGTAATTAGTCTAACTGCAAATAGACTAATGATGAGTTGTTAAACTAATTATTAACTCATAATGCAACTAAAGAATACATCAGTTAACTCAGTTGCATGTTAGTGCATGTTCAGTTCATTAGGGGTAGGTGTTAGAGGATCATATTGCTATCAGTTGTGACTATAGTTGTGCATGAGGATTTGCACAATCAATGGGATTGAGTTATTCCAATGAGAATTGGCCAATACCAAGTGATTATAGCCTCTTCTCACGTGATTCCCAGTTTGAGTGATTCTTTTGAGGTAAATACGGGTTTGGTTCAACCATTCTCATCCATTCTTGAGCAAGTATTGAGCAGAGGAGGCAGGCAAACAGTGGAATAGATTTGGAGAATAGATCTGAGTTGTATTGCGTGTAACAGGTGGAGATAGTGTTGGATACTTGTGAGAAGTATTGACTATTGTAATGTTACATGTTCTCAATCATTAATATACAGATAGTGTGGGGTTTTCAGCTGTAAGCTTTCCACGAGTTACATACTGTGTTAATGTGTGCATGCTCTTGATGTTTTATTGTTATTGATGTTGCTATATTGATGATCAATGTAGAGGAGCTTATGTATTGTGTATGTATTCCACAATAGTACATGATCGGGATAATCTCCATTGAATATGTGTTTATTATTCAAAATTTCTACAATATTTTAGGCATGGAAATTAAACGAAATTGGGAAAAGAGGAAGCTCTGGTTAAACCAGAGGAAGTATGTTGAGACAATATTGTAGAGGTTTAATATGTAGGATAGTAAATTGGTGAAGGTTCCTATTCTTGTAGGTGTAAATTTATTTGCTAAACAGTTTCCCAAGACACAAGAAGAGGATGAGGACATGTCCCGTTTTCCATATGCAAGTGCAGTTGGTAGCCTGATGTATGTGATGGTCTGTACTAGACCAGACATTGCTCATGCAGTGGGAATATTAAGCAGGTTTACGTCAAAACCAGGGAAGGAGCATTGGATAACAATGAAGCGGGTTTTCAGGTATTTGCGTGGCACTAGTGATTATGGTTTGTGCTACCAAGGAAGACCAAGATTGGACAGAGTGTTGGATATCCGTGGCTTTGTTGATGCAGACTAGGTTGGAGATCTAGATCAGAGAAGATCTACAAGTGGGTATATTTTTAACCTATTTGGAGGTGCAATCAGTTGGATGAGTAAGAAACAATCTGTAGTGGCACTATCAACTATAGAGGAAGAATACATGGTAGTCACGCATGCAAGCAAGGAATCAGTTTGGTTGCAGAGATTGTGTTCAAATATGGGGTTAGTACATGGAGCTATAAGGATAGGTTGTGACAGCCAAAGTGAAATTTTCTTGGAAAATAACCCTGCATATCATTCAAAAACAAAGCACATTGATGTTTAGTATCACTTTGTGAGGGGTATGATAGAAGACAAAAATATGTTGCCGGTAAAGGTGGACACTTTAAAAAATACTGTAGATGCATTGACAAAATCTGTGAGCTTTGAGAAGTTATCTTGGTGTAGAGAAACAATGGGCATTGCAGGGCTGGATAAATTAATAAGCTCTCTTGTGACCCCCTGTGGAAAGAAAATAACAAGTGGGAGAGTGTTTGGTTGTGTTATATTCTTTCCATGACTAGCCCACGTAGCTAATCGGGGGGTTAGTGGGGGGGCAGAGCCCCCCTTCATTGCACATTACATAGCAGTGGGGTTACAGGGGGTTTGAGTGGTGCAGGTAACCCTACTCTATGGGGTCCAGGGCAGCGCCTTGAAAATTTTTGGTTTTGGAACCTATGTTAGGTTGGGCAGACCAACCTATGGTTTTGTGCATGATTTTCGCACATGTTTTTGGATGCGATGGTTTTCGGTCCATGGTTTTGGACGTGATGGATTTTGGTCCATGGTATTGGATGCTTTCGAATGTATAAATATGTATTATAACATTGAAAGGAACATAATGAAAAATCAAGCTGGTAGTCCCGATTTTGGGATCCAGGGGAACATCTTTGTGTATATGTGTTTTATATGTTATGCTCTCACATTGTTTATTTTCTGTGTTTTAGAATTCGTATGCAAGTAACTTATGTATGGGGTTAAAACCTACAGTGGGATTGTTGATCCTCCTTCGCTTTTCCCTCAAATTTGTGGAAATCACTCGAAATATTCATTGGAACTGGAGGCCAATAAGGCGAATGAATGATAGGATAATTGATGAGCCTCGAAACATTTGATAGTTCCAACGCAGCCAAGAAAGGCAATTGCATGTTAAAAGGCATGTGGGGCCTTTGAGTAGACCCAAACTATGGAACCCATCCTTGTTGGTAAGGATTGTTTCCCCCACAGTGGAGGATTTTATCCATATGGAATTTGATTTTGCCCCACTGAAGGTTACCTTGCATATAGGGAGAATTCGGTCCTGGGTAAATTTTATATTCTCCTACCATAGGCTGCTGATGGGCATATGGTTTGAAAGGTTGTTGACCTTGTTGACCTTGGACCTAAGGATTTTGAATTTGCTGACCTTGGACACAAGGATTTTAAACCTACTATTGTAGGGGTTGATCTTGACCTTGCAAAGGTTGACCATGGCCCTAAATAGGATGACCTTGTTGATATGCTTATATGGCCTGTTGCTACAAAGGCTGACCTTGTGGATGCTGCAAAGGTTGGCTTTGTTGCTGCAAAGGTTGACCTTGTGGCTGCAAAGGTTTCTCTTTCTTCTGCAAAGGTTGGCCTTGTGAGGGCAAAGGTTGAGAGGTCTATTGCACAAAATAAGTTTGTGTCGTTGTAAAGGTTTCTGCAGTTGTGCTTTCCCTTGCTCCAGTAAAGGTTGCCCCTGTTATTGAAAGGGTTGCTAGATAGTTCCTGGGGTGATACCCTTAGGGTATTGATAGTTCTCGAATCAAATCTAGCCATATCCACCAGGCAAAGTGGATTGACCAGGCTGAACATAAGGCCTAGCTTGACTAATGTAAGGCATATTTACCATAGCTTGCAAACCATATGGGACATAAGCCGGTTGGAATGGGACTTAAGCCATATATGGTTGCAGGTATTGAACGTTACCTCACCTAGATGGACCAAAAGGGTTAGGTATAATGGCACAAAAGGGTTGATTCATTCCAACCATATGAGTTTTTGGTCCACTCACACTCATTTCGCTAGACATCATGGGGATATTCGGATCTTGCCCCTCGGGTGGTGGCATGGTCTATCCACTCACTGGAGCAGTAGAAGAACTTACCAAGACTTGACTTGTGATAGGCGGTTGGACCAAGAGATTTAGTCTAAGCGACGAAGCAAGTTGAGATGGAATGGTAGGTTGAACCAGAACTGAAGGGACTGTAGTTTGTATAATCAGTCGAGAGGTCATGTTCTGAACAAACGGACCTGATGTAGGCATAGCATCGGAAGACCATATGGGATTCTAATACAATGACGAGACACTAGGAGTTTCCAAAACCAACTAAGCTAGAGTGGTGTATCCATGCGGAAACATAGGTCCACTAGTCTAAGAATAGGCACTAAACGGGATGTTTCTTGTATAAGGAAATCCTTCTGGAGGGAACTCATATCCTTGCTCATCATCTATGTGAGGAGTATGAGTAGCAGAAACTTTCAACTGACTCAAAGAGGAGTCTGGGATTTCACCTTCTAACTCCATAGAAAACAACCGACGATGAAGAGCCAAATATGAACGAGGAGAAAACTCCAAAGGAACACTAGGTTGATTGTATGGACTATAAGGATGTTGAGGAGCTATCACAAAAAGGTCTGGTGGATAAGAAACCTATCTTAGCAAACATTTAGGAGCCGATAGAATCTCAACAGTCTAGATAGGATCATCAGAGGATTGCAGGACATATTCGTAAGGTGAGCCAATATTTGATGGAGGTGGACGAGATGAAAAAGGTTAAATACTCAGAACAATCCCAAGTTCAACACCTTGATCCTTAAGCAGCTACAGAGTTTTAGGGAAAGCTTCTCCAGATGACCTTCCAGTTGGAGGAGAGGAAGGAGAACAAGGAAAACTTGATGGTTCAGTCACGATGTCTTTTTCTTAAACAAAAAGAGAAGAGATATTAATTTCAAGTCTTTTTTAAAATATATTAAGGATATACTCACGATGTGGTCCAGAATAAAACTATCGTGAATGTGATGTGATTTGATGAACACCAGTATTGCATCAAGAATGCTGCAAATCTTGGGCTACCAACTTTACTTTATCAACCTGGGGTTTGTACAAACTTGGAGGTGACAACGTTGTATACACAAGTAAAAGTGATGGTTTTGCCTTTTGCCACTTATTCAGTTGGCGAGAGACCATTGGGGGTTTTCAAGCCAGACTTCTATGGATTTAGAAGAATCTTGGTTTCTTGATGAAAGAAAGGGAAATATAATCTAAGAGAGAGTTAATCTGTTGCAATAATGAAAAATACTGAAATTAAATGCTAAATCACACCATTTCCTAACTAGCTACTAAGAAAATATGCTTTTTAATAATGCTAAATTAACATGAACCAAAGGCCACTATCTAAGTATAGAAGTTAAAATCATCAAACATCACTATTGTGCAAGTAAAGGGACCGAAATAACTCTGTTTTGTCTTTTTGTTCTTTTCATGCAAAATCAAATATGAAAACTAATCTCTTTTGGTGATGTGGTGGGTGGTTTAGGGATGCTTGAGGATGGATGGAAGGCTTAGAAGATGGATGGATGGTGTGGGAGACCCTTGGGTGACCTTTGGGGGTTTCTCAGAGGTTTTCCCTCAATTCAGCCTCAAAACGGGCCACTATAGAATGTAATAGAAACAGGCTACAGGATTCCCTGTATTTCTACAAGATGCAGTTGTGAGAAAAACGATGGGTGTTGGAGGTGATGGAAAGCTTGGAGAAGGCATTTTATGGGTGGAATGGAGTGAGAAGAGGCCTAGGATCACTCAGAACCAAAAACCAAGTTTAGGAGATGGTTGGATTTGCTCAAAATGCATGAGGAGATTCCTATGTAAAAAGATGAAATTGATGAAGGTTTTGATGGAAACAAGGAATGCCTATAGGTGAATGCAGTTGGAAGGTGGTTGCTTGATATGAGATCTCTATCTACTTCTGAAGTGCCAACTTTGCATCAAACATGTGTAATTTCCAAGAATGTAAACAAGAAGCATTCTCATAAGCTAGAAAAGTAGAATTAATGAACTAACTGTCTACCTTATGAATGAGGAAAGTAGCTGAAAGGAATGGGATCATGGATGAGATCTACTGCAAGAATTAAGATAGAAGAGATGCAAATGCAATCCTACTTTGCAAAACTGATAAAATTCTAGCTTCAATACAATAAACTCTTAAAGCTTATGAAAAAAATATAAATATGTGTTTTTGGGGCTGTATAGGGGTCCCTTCCTCAAATCATGAGCCCAGAGGGAAGAAGTGAGGCCAAGGCACCTTTTGATAGCCTTGTGGTGCTTCTTTTATCCCTTCCAACCTACTACTGAAGTAAGGCACAAATGGAAGCAAACTAATAAACAACCAATCAAATCTACACTACTTGCAATGAAAATACCTCTAAAGAGAAATTAATAATGAAGCTATGAAACTAAGCTAAAAATACAAATAAAAAAGAGGAGCCTTGGCTGCTAGGGTTGGGCCTTAACTCAATAGCTTCATCCCTCTAAGTTAACTCAGTGCTAGCTCAAAACAAAACTCATTCTTATTACCAAAACAGAAAATTACATCAAAATCTTCCACAGGTGTGGATCTCAGAAATAACTTGGAGTTTTCAAAAAAAAAATTGAATCCTAATGAGGCTCTAGGCCTCTCTACTTATACAACTAAAGTACCCAATGAATTCCTTAAAATTAGGGAGGCTCAGCTCCAAAACTTGAGATAAACTAGCTCTTTGTGTCTCACTTGCTCGACTGCCTTCTAATCCGCATGACTTGGCTGCTTGCACTCCGAGATGGTGTGATAAATGGAGGAATATTCAAATGGGGAAGAAGTAAATGAAGAGGATTTACCTCCTAAAATCCCACTCCCTCTTCCCATTTGGGTTTCAACCTTAGTCTTTGCCAAAATTCCTTGATTTTCTCCTTGAAACTTGCATTCAATGCATATTAGTCCACTGGGCATGATATCCCACTCTAACTCATCTCATAAACAAAATATAATAATAAAAAAATGTAATAAGTTGTCAAAAAAGTTGGTTTGACTAAGGTAGGAGGTGAATTAAGACCCATATAATTACCCAATGATGAGGCTCATCATGATCATGTTTTAAGAGTCGAGAACAAGGCAAAGGTGACTTTAGTCACTTTCGATTTGAATGAGATTGAAAGGAGAAGTGTTCGATGATATTTTAAATTTAAAGAGTCAAAAATACCAAAATGACTTCTCAGGATAATCTAGGCAAAAGGGATTACCAAGTAACCGTGAACTGCAGAATACCTCCCGGCGAACCTAAAAGTACAAGCAGAAAATCTCCCCAAATGTTGTGTTCAGTGTATCACATTTACAAGGCGGCATACTCGGCTTCCTATGGATAAAGGATTGCAAACCTAGTGATGTCTCCCTCTATATCTGCGATGGTATGGGGAGCACAAGTCCATACTAGTGTTGTCTAATGCCAAAGTGAATGATAGCTGCTAGGTTTAAAGACGCTCAAAAACGTCTCTAGCCTAGACCTCAAAATGTAAGCATTTAGTTTCAAAAACGCCTTAGGTTAATTGAATATATTTTAAAGGTTTATCTTGAACTTAAGTCTTAGTTTTTAGGTCTTATCGATGTCACCTGAAAAACTCTTATGTGCAGCTATATGAGACAAAACACTTTCAATTCCATGAATGCTTACACTAATTGGAAGAGAAAACAATCAATGCAACAAACAAGCAACTGAAAGTAAGATGACTCTTCACTACTTCGCTTTTTAAGCCAAAACAATGAAAATTATTTCCACTCCCTACTCTTCCTATCAGATGCACTTCAACTAGTCCTTTTAATAGTAAAATAAGTTCATTCATTTCAAATGCCCATGATGATGTAATTCTAGCTTTCGATGATGCTACTTAATGAAACATACCAATTTAAACAAACTAGAATGATGTATTTTCTTTAATCGAATGCTAGGATAAATCTTTCACATAAACATTTCAACGAAAATTTCCAAACAACCAAACATCAATCATATGAAAAGCACGATAAAAATAACTCCTTTCAAACCAAATATGCAAAGATTCAATTGAAACAAACTGAGCAATGTAATATATGCTTAGAAAAGAGATGTTCAACAAGAGAAGAGCAAATGCAAAATTTTTTACTCGTTCAAATGAAAACAGAGTAATATAGATGAAAGGAATTAAACATGAAATGCATGAAGGAACAAAACACCAACTTCATTTGATCAGCAGATAAGCAAATGTATGGACAATGACCTAGATGCCCTAGGAACTCAAAAAATCAAGTAATGAAATCTCAAACCAATCAAGAAAACAAATTAAGCTAAGAAAGCATTCTAGCTAGGGAGAATAAAGGAAAACAAGCCAAGAAACAAAATCTATGAGGATAAGACACACTTGCAATGATTTAAGAGAAACCCTTATTTTAACCTACATGAATCGGTGCGACTATCTAACTTGCAACAAGTGCCATAAGGGGCTGTGGCGCGACGTTTCAAGAGGAATTCATGCTGGTTAGTGCTACTGTTAGCAAAATAACAGTTCTCATCAAGGGATTCAAAGAAAAACAAAAAAATTCCACAAACCAAAAGCAGACTTGTCACTCTAAATTCAAGAATCAAGGCAGTAGATGATGTAAAGTACAGATTAAAAAAGAGAAAGAGTGATACAACAAAATTCATCATGAATCATGAAAAGAAAACAATCCTGAGAGAGGGATGGATCCCTAATATGGTTGCAAAATTGTGGAGTAGGAAGATTGTCTCTGCGGACAAAGAAAATCCCTCTAGCCTAGGGGAGAGGGTCTAGCCACAAACAAGACAATCTGACATAAGTTACCTTAGATTGAGAATGGATAAGATCCTACCTCTTGTATCGGTTATCCTTGTTTGATGAAGTCCTTATGTCTTTGCTCCAACAATCATCTCCTTAATGTCAATCACGCACCTAAAACAAATAGAAAAGAAACCAAAGAACACATGATAGCATACAATAGATTCAACCTACTTAAGAGGATATGGAGTCTTAAGCTACCAAATACCATATGCGATTGATATAGGAAACAAAATATTAGTTGTATTATTATGACAAAAAGGAAAGTACAACCTTCACCTTAGCATTGCATGTTTCCTTTGACGTGCCCAGTTCTAGCACCACTCTTAGCATCTCATGATTCACCTCAAATAATATAAGTTCAAGTTTTCTTCCTCTTTACTCCAAACTAAACAAACTAAAAACTTATTATCCCTTTGCAAGCACAAACTAGAAAGCTAAGACTATCAAGAGTTGTTTTGGATATCAAGATTTTGCAGATTATTCCATCCTTTCCATTAGCTAGTTGAGGTTGGAATAGGAGAAGTTTATATAGCTTGAGAGAGATGACATGGATACTTTTATAATGGGAGACGTCTTATCCCTTTTGGTTTGTTCCATTTTAATAGGGGAAAGGATCCCAAACATTCTCTCTCGGCTCTATCTTGACTAACCATTTACCAGACTTCCGTTCATGAAGCTTCTAGACCTAGAAGCTTCGACTCCATTTTTAAAAACTTTCCCAAAGAGGGTCATCATGGGTAATGTATGGATACAAGTGACTGCAAATCGACGCGGGGAAGAAACCGAGGGATAGAATAGGACTTTAAAATAGAGTTTGAAGAAATATTCTTTGGAAATGATGTAATAGGGAAATGTTCTGCAGATGAAGAGTGTTGTAGGTTCTTCATGATAGGAAAACACATGAGGTTCACTGTAGAGATCCTCTAGGATCGAGGAATGGGGGGAGTATAGGGATAGTGATAAAATGCTGTGTAACACTCCTTGAGGCATGAGCTGGCTCCATCTCACAAGCCTTGGATCTTGAGGGGAAGGATGTGGTACTTCTACACACTGATACTGGAAGAGTGGTATTAGCTCCAAGAAAAAGGTCACAAGTATGGAACCAAACCTGATCTTCTTCATGTGTC
The DNA here is from genome assembly GCA_000404065.3 of Pinus taeda. Lineage (NCBI taxonomy): Eukaryota > Viridiplantae > Streptophyta > Pinopsida > Pinales > Pinaceae > Pinus > Pinus taeda. The sequence continues at coordinate 75,280 of APFE030994594.1, read as the reverse complement.
TTTGCTTACCATTGGTTAGTTGGCATTTCATGTTCACCAAGCGACCTCCACACCAGTTGAAAATGGTGGGAGTCAAACAAGTAATAACATACTGAACCTGAGACTTGGAAGCCTCATGAAGAGCTTGTGTGCCAGAAAAAAACTGATGTTACAGGTCCATTTTTTCACATCACTTTCAACGATCAAATTAGTACAAATAGGGCTCATCAAACCCTAATTTCAGTTGCTACATGCCCTAGACAAGTCATCATATTGAATGTTTTCATCCATGAAAGTTTCCTAGTTTGAAACCCTACTGAAATGCCTCCTTGGGACACCAATGCACTTTTGGTCAGGGGAAACTACTCTGCATAGCAGGTAGGCCCATTCAGACTTGTGTTGCAGAGCACTTAGGCCCACTTAAGCCTATGTTGGGTAAGGATGAGGGAAATTGGCATAGGATTCTGGGAATATTCCTTGATTCTAAAGCATTCTAGAAGGATGCCCAACTCTTATCTCATCCTATGAGCTCAATTTTCGATAGGCTATGGGTCATTCAACTATCTATTCTCTCATCCCTTTCTCCATGGAAGCTAACTATCCAATTATGGAAAACCATTCAATACCCAATTTATGACAAAACCACTTGCATTTCCCTATAAATTGACTACTCATCATAGTGATCAAGGGGCTGGAGCTTGGATATTATAGAGAAATATCGTTAGTTTGGAGACTTGAAATCTGTTAGAAAATTAAATATTATGGAGCAATGGAACACATAAAATATTGTAGAAATATAAACACAGAAAACACACAAAACAAGAGAGACACAGATATACGTGGTTCACCCAGTTTGGGCTACGCCCACCTCGAAAAGCCAGTCCTTCCTTTCTATTATCCAGCAAAATGAAGAGACACAACCTACAGCAAATCCGCTGTAATATCCTCTGTTTTCTCTCACAGTCTCACCTCTCTGTTTCTCGCTCACACACAGAATAGACATCTATATATCGCTGCCTCAAATACAATACCCTCATACAAAGAGAGGGGGTTGCCTTATAGGGCAAAAAAACCCTAAACTAAACATAAGTTCTACCATCAAATCATCTGCCTAATGAATGGCTCAGATTGACTAGAAATTACTATACTTTTACAAGGCAAATTTACATCTGTTTTTAGCTTCGGGGGCGTTGCCCCCGAGCCCCCGCCGGGGGACCGCTAGCCCCGAGACCCCCCAGCTGGGGGGGATGGGCCCCCCCAGACCCCCGCAGGGGGGACAAGTCCCCCCCGCACCCCCTCGCGTGGAGGGGTGTACAAAACTTCCTAGGGTATACATCCGGCTGAAACAAAGACCTTTGAACAATCATGCTCCACACACAACAAAATCATTGTCAAGTAATGTTATGCTGCTGGATTGATGTTGCTATAGGTGTGATGAGGGTTTGGACTAAGCTGGATGAGTGACATGAGGTTGAACCACATTGGGTGTAACTTCTCCTTCTATCAATCAATAAAGTTGTTCGTTCCTTTTCCCATACTTCTGTCTATATCTATGATGAATGAATGTTCAAATGTTGTTGATTCCATTTGTTTACAATAAATAGATCATATGATTTGATTGTTGTTGTCTTCTATTTATGTTGGCAGGTACCAATTGAGCGAATTCAGTTTGAATGGGAGCGATGAGAGCAACTCAAAGGAGATCAAAATAAGTGAAGGATCACAAGTAGATTCCTTTATCTTATTTATTTATTGTAGGAAAAGGATAAACATATTTACTTCAGTTGTTCTGAGTGTAACTACCCACTTAGGGAAGATTTACTTATCCGTAGGTATAAATTCTATATAAAAAATTGGAGACCATACTGGGGATCGACCATCATTCCTGGTAGTTTACCCTTATCATATTACATCCTAGTAGACTTTACTTGATTTCATTGATCTCTTTTCAGTCATTTTGAAGCTTTTTTGTTCAAAAAAGTGTGTTTAAATGTTTGCTGATTGTGCTCTCTGGTATCAACGCAGTGTTGTTCTTGACACAGTGCATTACAAAGAAGCCTTAGCTTAGAGACAATGCTCTGCAATGCACTACTTCCCACTCAGGGCTACGATGATCCCTTTCAAGCCAAAAAACCCATATTTTGCTTGCTTTTTTCCAAAGTTGCTTCTAATGTTGTTTGCTGAAGATCAATGTTTTTCTTTGTCTCTGAAATTAGTTTGCATTTCCTCTCCTAGCCCTACTTTGACCTTGTTGTTTAGTGTTTCTTAAGATATTTCTTTATCATTATCAATTCATTGTCAAAGTTAGCTTACAATGATTACTCTTTACTTTTCTAAAAAAGAATTGTCGTAAAGTCTTCATTTCTTTGAAAAAGAAACTGTCGTAAAGTCTTCGTTTCTTGTGAAAAGCATTGATTGATCATTTGTGAATTTAGTTTCTTTATGTTCATCTAAACATTAAAGGAATGAAAAGAAAAACATGCATACTTCATTTAGAAGTTTTTTTGTTCTTGTAGGAATGGTATAGGGAAGGTTGCATTAGATGTGCTCTATGCTCTTTGTTTAGAGATCCTAATTGTTGTATCCCTTTTAGTTACGGTTTTCATTGTTTAAATCAAATGAAAAGAATGTTTCTCATCTTAGTTTCATTCTAGGAGTTTTAGAAACATCATGCAATGAACCTGAAAGGAAAAATTTTAAACAAGATCAACTAAAATTTATCTCAATTAACCTAATGGAGCATTGTAACTTAACGCATAACATTTAGAGGTCTAGGCTAGAGACGTGTTCCGACGTCCTTAAACATAGCAGTTGTCGCTAATGGTCTTCTATACATTTTGAGTGTGATAAATCATTCCACATACGTAAGTATATCGTAGTTCTTCCATGTAATTTCAGGTATATCGGGCAGTGTTATAGTACGAAAAATATAAGGGAATGCTCCCACTATGCGGTTTCGCATTAGACAACGCTAACACGAATTGGGCCTCCAAGTACTTTAAGGTATATTTGGGAGGATTACATTAGGTTTATATCCATCCATAAGTAACTGATTTGGCCACGTTTTATACTGTGATACAGCAAAAACAACATTTGGGAGATTTCTTGCACGTATGTTAATTCCTTGGTTTACTGAGGCAGTATACTACAGTTCACAGTTACTTGGTAATCATTTTGGCTAGATTATCCCTCTTTTGTTTTGTTATGTTATTTTCATTAAAATAAAATTAATTGACCATGGATAACATCCTCCACATCACTCTTTATTTGATCATAGGTTGAGACATATGGTAACAAATCTGGAGTCCACCGATTAAGGAATTCCTTTCGATGGGAATCCTAGTCTTTTTCCTCCTTTCAGAAATATTAGTGCTCCTTATATGGCTACATTGTCCCTTCCAGGACTTACCATCGGCTTTCCAGTATGGTTGTTCTCAACCTCCTTGTCCCCACAGCTGAATATTCCTACAACTAGACAAAATCAACCTCTAGTTGATCCTAAAGTTGACCCTTTACCTTCTTCGTCGGTTGTTTCTTCCTCCCCTTCTTCCTCTTTTCCTGGTGAAAGTATTGACACTTGCAACCATTGCTTTGAATGAAACTTCTGATGAGAAATCGTCCGATAAGCCTCACAAACTTTGATATCCTTGCAAACTTTGTATGGGAGACCATCTTCTTTGAAATTGTTCTGGTATTCCTCAGATATTTTAAGAATGGTCTTCTCATTCACATCATCCTGTGTCATCAACTTCTAGAGATCATGCTAGTGACACACCATCAACTAGTGGTAGTAAATTTCATGGAAAGAAGGGTAAAGTTATTTTCCCTATAGGTTATGCAAAGGGAATCACCCCATTCACCTTTGTCCCTATCTAGATGAAGCCAAAAAAGTCTTGGATAACTGTCCTGCTTCTCTACAGTGAATTCCATCTGGTTACAGGAGATTCTCCCTTAATCCTTCACTAGTTGATGAAGTGACTGACCCAAATCAATCATCAATCAAACCCACTCTCTCTAAATGTGAATCCCATGAGTCTATACTTGACCAATCATAGGTCGAGGAAATAGCTGACCCGATTTCACCTTCAGTTAATCGTACCTTTCTTGTAGAGAGTGAGTGTGATACCACTCAGGTTCTTTTCATTTCTTCATATTCCAATGAGCTTGTAGAAAACCCTATTGTTCCATAACGACAAGAGGAAAATCCTCCTATTTTGGTAACTCAAGGGGGTAATTCTCCCATTCTTATGGTACCCCCTCCAAGTAGTCTGGTCACTTCCTTTGATTGGAATCGACTGGCAGGATGTCGTCTTCCTTCTTATGTGCCTTCCAGATCATAGTACATGTTTATAATACAATTTTATCTAGCACTATTATAGATGAAGGTGCATCTGTGAGTATCCTTTCCTCCACTACTTGGCAGGAACTTGGTTCACCGCCACTTGTGCCTATTACCCAGAATCTGTTGGATTTTAACAAAGGAACCAGTCAACCATTAGGGATCCTTCCTCAGTTGCCTATTACTTTGGGAGGAAAAATTGTTTATCTCAATGTGATGGTAGTCCCAGGCCCTTTAGATTACAATTTACTTATTGGGCGCGACTATGTTTATGACATGGAAGCTATTGTTTCAACACTCTTTCGAGTGATGTGTTTCCCACATGAAGGCAGAATTGTCACCATTGACCAGCTTTCATTTCCCAGCCCAAATATGGCTTCCAATCAACCATCTTCCCTAAATGGTCCTTTTGCCCCAATGGTATCTTCCCCACCACAGGTCAATTATGTGGCAACTTGTTCAATGCCTACATCAACTAACGATCAATTCCGTGATGTTGTGCATTATGTACTGAGGGAATTGGAACTAGATCTCTCTAATGGATTCCTTTCTATGTATCCATTCCCTAGCATTGTTTTCCCATCTAATGAGAACCTCTTGGAAGTCATGACCTCTTATGGGTCGTGATCAAGGAATCATGAGTATATTTCCTTGTCTTGTGTCAAGCTCGTTAAAAAACGAAACAAGGAATATGAGGATAGTTCTTTTACTATGTCAACCTCATTAAAAAAAGAAACAGGTCCTAGAGTATAGTTCCTTGTCTTGTGTCAAGCTCGTTAAAAAATAAAACAAGGAATATGAGGATAGTTCTTTTACTATGTCAACCTCATTAAAAAATTAAATAGGTCACAGAGCATAGTTCCTTGTCTTGTGTCAAGATCGTTAAAAAATCAAACAAGGAATCATAGCATAGTTCCTTATCTTGTGTCAAGATCATTAAAAAATGAAATAAGGAATCTAAGAAGAGTTCTTTGTCTTGTGTCAAGCTCATTAAAAAATGAAACAAGGTCCCCTGGACCAAAGTTCCAATTCAAGTCTTTGATTAGATCTCGTAAAATACGAGTCGATTCTTTCACTTGATCTCGTAAATGAACCTTCATTCCATCCATCTGATAGCCACGAGTAGTTTACTTAGGTGAATGTAATGAAGCTTTGGGGGCATGCACCTAGAATCGAGTTATCATGCTGGGGAAATGTAAACCAATATTGAGCATAAGTTTTTCATGGTTCAAGCTTGTGTAAAAATGAACCCAGCTTGTGTAAAACTAAATCCAATCATAGTTTTTCGTTTCAAGCTTGTGTAAACACGAAACTGAATCCATGCATAGTTCCCTATGGTTCAAGCTTGTGTAAAAATGAGCCCATCTCCATTTTAACCCTCGTGATTGCCATTCTATCACCCTCTTCCGTTAGATGGCCTTGGATTTTCTCCTTACATCATCACTATCTTCTTGGCCGATCATACACTTTCACTTGGTTGTTTACCATTTTTTTAGGAACAGTTGCAATGAGTGGTCTTATTAGCCAGCCTCCTCACATAAATCGACATGTTTTCAGAAGTTCCAACATCACCAGAACCAACTGCTATCCTAGACACCACTCATTCCTCTAAGTAAAGTCCTCTTTCATCTCTTTTTAGACTCTCAAAATATGAAAATATTGCTAGACGCTTATCCTTTTCAGCTTTAAACGGATTGGAAACGACATCTACTCAGTATAAGTTTAACCCTTTTCCGAACTGACATAGATTACTTAAGAAAAAGGAATACATTATGTTAGATTCGGTCTTGTCAGTCTTCCATCAGAGATCAAAACTCTTTCTGCATCTCATTTTTAGGTGTCTCTCTCCATTCTCTCAGTTGCATTCCGCTAGAGGCATGCCATAATCTGACAGAAGGGTCATGTCAGTTCATTCCCCTCATGTCCTGTACCTGCTGGCTTAGGTCTTTTCATCAAAGTTATTAAAATCCATGACAGTCAATGTTTGATATTTTAATGGACAAGACTCATTTCCGTCATTAGGTCTAGGGTTTGCAAATTATTGTTCTCAAAGTGATTCAATAATACTTGCAGGTGAGAGGAAGGCTCAATAATTCGCTCAAATGCTGTTTCTGAGCAAGAAAAGATGGATTTTGGAAACTGAGAGAGGTTTTTGTCCAAAATAGGCCAAGGAAGAAAAACCTCCTTCACTTTTTACACAAGTGTCATGGTTTTAGAGAAATTTCAAAAATACAATTGCCTCAGAAGAATTGATGTACCTCTAAAGTGACCTTGGGAAAATCAAGTTTTCTCCTAGCTTGGTTAGCCAAATGAATTTCTTGATGAGTAACATGATAATTAGACACAAAAATATTTCCAATGAGTTATCATGAGCTCAATTTGGAGTTGAGTAACACCTTCAAAAGTTGCTGCAACAACACTCTGCCTTGAGGCAGCCTCATTGGGCACATTTTGACCAGTCTTGGGAGATTTGATTTTTGACAGGGAAAATGAAATACAAATTGAAAAATTCTAGCTGGGTTGGAAAGTAGACTCAACTACATTTCCAACAAGATATCCTGCACCTAATTTGGATACCGAGAAGACCTCCAAACATATCCTGCAAAACGTGCTACGCACAGGCTTATGATGGGGAGCTCAAAATCAAGAAAGGTTTATATTTTTGGATTCAACATGAAAAATCATGCATGCTGGTGCATGGCCAAGAAATTTCGAGCATTTTTGGAGCATTTTTGGTCATTTGACAAATTTTTGTACACAAACAGGGTTTTTCTCCCTGTGCGTCGCGCCACTTACGCGACGCTTAGGATTGGGAGCTCCAAATCAAGAATGGTTTGTATTTTTGGATTCAGCATGAAAAATAAGGACTGTTGGTGCATGAACAAGAAGTTTGGGCAAGTTTTGAGTCCCCAGGAGGTCAACAACACTAAAAAAATTACCTCTCTTCCCCTATTTTGACACACAGGAAGCAGTCTTGGGAGATTGAAGTTGTGGAGGGGAAAATGAGCACCAAATTCAGAAATTCCACTTGGGTTGGAAAGTAGACAAGCAGGGCTTTCCAACAAGCACACTTAGGCACAATTTGGACTCCATCAGGTACCTCAAAATTGCCTCCAAAGTGGCACGACACATATAGCTTTGGGCACGACGCATATAGACCCAAAGGCCAAAATCACTTCTGCTCCACGACATTCGATTCACGACTTTCTCCAAGTGGGCCCACTCATTTACACTATATTTTTCTTGAAAACTAAGGAAATGTTTAAAGATTATTTTCATTAAATGTTAGCTTCTATCCAAGTGGAAAAGGAAGGCGAGTAGTCACCCAAGCCATTTGTCATTTTTGTAACGTTGCACCTGTAACTAATGGTTGGATTTCCATTTCCATTTTGTAATGATTTGAAAAACTCCCTAGCTGTGGGTCATTCTATTTCCCAATGGCATAGTCTATTTATTGTATGCAAACCATTTGCAAAGGGTTGGTTGTAATTTCTGGGAGACTGTGGGAGAGAAACTCAGTTCTTCATTATATATTTTGACAGAGAATTAATGAAAGGCAGCGGCTCTGGTTCATGAAATTCATGTGGTGTGAGTGTAGCAAATGTGTTCTCTTTATGTTTCATATGTATTTTGTTATGTTTCACAATTCATTCATATTCATTTCCAGTGAAATTTTCTAAGTAAGATAAGGTATAATTCATGTTTATTTCTCTGCCTGTGGGAAAGTTTCACGTTATGTGTTCTTCTTCTGTTGAAAAGGATTCATGTGTTTATGCCCTTTTCACTCTCCTAAACAATCTTTCCATTCCACATTATTTCAAATTTAATTGCTAGACTTTCCACCTGTCTTGCCTCACGAAGTAATCTGTGCCTTTGTGTTAAATTCTCTGCTCATACTGTTCGTTGGTCCCATATATCCCAGAAACTCAGTCATTTATAAAAAAAATCTTCTTGTTTCCATATCTATTTACTAGCCTAAAATCAGTATTTCATTTTGAGTCATCTCAGACTTTATTGTTTATTTTCACTGAGTGTGACCCGGAGAGAGCCCTCTCCTATTCTGGTAGGGCTAGCTACCAGACTGAGCATGGTTTGTGGTTACCCTGAATTTTTCCTTCCTTCAGCCTAAGGCAGATTTAGGTTCTAACATAGTGGCGACTCCGCTGGGGAGAAAATGGTTTGCTTGAAGATTATTTTGCACCAGTACATCTATCAAGCTCAGATTTGATGGTTGATTGTGAACAACGATCAAGCATAAGAAGACAGCTGAAATCATTCACCTGGCGACTCCTTTCACTGAAGAATCCACCAAACAGTGCTTCATGGTGACTCCACTGCAGAGGGATCAGTAGCTTTAAGATTTCTTAAAATGGAGTGGATTGCAAGAAGATACACTCCCATGAGCCGAGATCACATTCCAGGCTTTCCAAATAAAATTATGAAAGTAGATTGGTCAAGGAATTTGCCTACGTTTAAAGATGATGGTAAGAAGAACGCTGATTTACATCTAGTTCGATTTCACATGCATATTCGCAAGTTGAAGGTTGATTTTCCTGAAGATTGCTTAATGAATATATTCCTAGCCACTATAGAAGGTGAAGCCCAATCTTGGTATGAAAATTTGCCCGTTGCTTGTATTTAGTGTCTAAAGGATTTTCATGCCCTGTTCATTGAAAGATATAAAGACTCTTATCCATGATTAAATCTAGTTCATGATTGTTGCAAACATGCTTCTACTTTTATTGAAAGCCTTGAAAAATACTATGAGGATGATAATTTTATGGATGATGAGATCATGG
>APFE030994594.1:3464-66143 GCA_000404065.3 Pinus taeda | reverse complement strand
TTTGCATCTTGACAGTCAACATGAATTACATGAAATAGATCAGTAGGTTGAAGAGTTCCATATGGCTGAAAGTGATGAAAGAAAAAGTGTTGTTTCAGATTTGTCCATAGAAGAAGATAGCATGCAGAGAAATCAAGTTTCAAATTCAGAATGTGATAATGTTAAGATAGCCATTTCAGATGTAGATTCAGATTGTGATGACCAAGAAAACCTTGTACTAAGTCCCATGAAAGAGAACTCTACTGCTGAAATCATTCGGGATGAAGAAGACAGAGTTTTGGATCCAAATGTTCTCATGTCATCAGAACAGTCTTCATGAAGAGGTAATCCAATCAGCTCATGAACAACAAGATGAGATCTTTGCTCAAGCAAGTGAAAAAGTTCCTCTAGATGAATTTATGGTAGATGATATAAATGATTGTGTTGGGTTTCAAGAATCATTTGAAGTTTCTTTTCTCATGATTGATGGATGCAAAGAAAATATGCCTGTCATATCATATGAAGATGATCTACAATGTATTCAGACTTCAACAGACCAGACCATTCAGGATTCCATTTCAGATTCTTCTTCCTATGTTTCATGTTTTGAAATGTTTTTTGAAAAGGAAATCTGCTCATCCACTTGTTCAGAAATTTTTGAGGACCAGGACCATACTTTTTCTGAAGTACATTATGAAGGAAGATCAGAATCTAAAGAAAAAGACATCTTGTTTCCTCAACAGGAGGTAAATCTTCATGTTTTTCATTATCCAATGGAAAATCTATTGCAGTCAGCAGTGAAGGTGATTATTGCAGTATTCAGTGATGAAGGAGATCATGGTCAACTGTGTTTTTGGATGCCCAGTTACTAGTATCTGTTGTTGACCAGGAGATCTAATCAGGAGAATCAATCAAGTATAAATCTACTTGATTGGTTACATTGGAAGACACATTACACATGATTGTACATATTGCATTAGAACTAAGGTGGCTGTCATCATGATTTGAAACCCTCGAATCTTGATGGACTGCTGTCATTGAAACAAGTTTTGTAAGTTCTTGTTTTAGTTAAGTCAGTCATGAGTCATTTCCTTTTGCATTGAGTTATTTTTTCAGTCATGTTGGTTCCATAATTAAGTTGGTCTGAGTCAGGTTTCAGTCAATAAATGAGTCAGAGTCTTGTGCGGTTTGTCAAAATAATGACTCCATAGCCCAATGGACAAAAGGCACTGTCTAGCTCTTCCAGAGATCTGCAGTTCTTGGCACCTCCAAGGAGCTACCATCCCCCATTGGAGCCAATGTTAGAGTCGGTCTTGTAAGTCCTCCATCAGAGATCAAAACTCTTTCTGCATCTCATTTTTAGGTGTCTCACTCCATTCTCTCAACTACATTCCGCTAGAGGCATGCCATAATTTGATGGAAGGGTCTTGTCAGTTCATTCCCCTTATGTCTTGTACCTGCTGGCTTAGGTCTTTTCATCAAAGTTATTAAAATCCATGACAGTCAATGTTTGATATTTTAATGGAAAAGACTCATTTCAGTCATTAGGTCTAGGGTTTGCAAATTGTTGTTCTCAAAGTGCTTCAATAATACTTGCAGGTGAGAGGAAGGCTCAATAATTCACTCAAATGATGTTTCTGAGCAAGAAAAGATGAAGTTTGGAAAACTGAGAGACATTTTTATCCACAATAAGCCAAGGAAAAAAAACCTCCACTTTTTACACAAGTGTCATGGTTTTAGAGAAATGTCAAAAATACAATTGCCTCGAGAGAATTGATGCACCTCTAAAGTGACCTTGGGAAAATCAATTTTTCTCCTAGCTTGGTTATCCAAATGACTTTATTGATGAGTAAAATGATAACTAGACACAAATATATTTCCTATGAGTTATCATGAGCTCAAGTTGGAGTTGAGTAACACCTTCGAAAGTTGACTGCAACAACACTCTTCCTTGAGGCAGTCTCATTGGGAACATTTTGACCAGTCTTGGGTGATTTGATGTTTTATAGGGAAAATGAATTCCAAATTGAAATATTTAAATCGAGTTGGAAAGTAGACTCAAATAAATTTCCATCGCGCTATCTTGTACCTAATTTGGACATTAGGAAGGCCTCCAAATGTCTTCTGCAAAAAGCGCTATGCACAAGCTCTATGCGCCGCGCACTGGCACGACGCTTATGATGGGGAGCTCCAAATCGAGAAAGGTTTGTATTTTTGGATTCATAATGAAAAATAATGACTTCTGGTGCATGGCCAGGAAATTTGGAGCATTTTTGGGGCATTTTTGGTCATTTGACAATTTTTGTGCACAAACAGGGTTTTTCTCCCTGTGCGCCAAGCCACTGGCACGACACTTAGGATTGGGAGCTCCAAATCAAGAATGGTTTGCATTTTTGGATTTAGAATGAAAAATCATGACTGTTGGTGCATCGACAAGAAGTTTGGGCAAGTTTTGAGTCCCCAGGAGGTCAAAAACACTCAAACAATGACCTCTCTGCCCCTATTTTGACACACAGGAGGCAGTCTTGGGAGATTGAAGTTTTGGAGGGGAAAATGAGCACCAAATTCAGAAATTCCACTTGGGTTGGAAAGTAGATAGGTAGGTGTTTTCAAAAATCACACTTGGGAACAATTTGGACTCCATCAGGTACCCCAAAATCACCTCCAAAGTGGCACGACGCATATAGCTTTAGGCGGGGCACATATAGACCCAAAGGCCAAAATCACTTCCGCTCCGTGACATTTCAATTCGCGACTTTCTCCAAGTGGGCCCGCTCATTTACAATATATTTTTCTCGGAAACTAAGGAAATGTTTAAAGAGTATTTTCACTAAAGGTTAGCTTCTATCCAAGTGGCAAAGTAAGGCGAGCAATCACCCAATCCATTTGTCATTTTTGTAACGCTGCACCTGTAACTAATGGTTTGCTTTCCATTTCCATTTTGTAATGATTTGAAAAGCTCCCCAGTTGTGGGTCATTCTATTTCCCAATGACATAGTCTATTTATTGTATGTAAACCATTTGCAAAGGGTTGGTTGTAATTTCTGGGAGACTGTGGGAGAGAAACTCAGTTCTTCATTGTATATTTGACAGAGAATTAATGAAAGGCAGCGGCTCTAGTTCATGAGATTCATGTGGTGTGAGTGTAGAAAATGTGTTCTCCTTATGTTTCATATGTATGTTTTTATGTTTCACAGTTCATCCATATTCATTTCCAATGAAATTTTCTAAGTAAGATAAGGTAGAATTCATGTTTATTGCTTTGCCTGTGGTAAAGTTTCACGTTATGTGTTCTTCTTCTGTTGAAAAGGATTCATGTGTTTATGCCCTTTTCACTCTCCTAAAAAATCTTTCCATTCCACATTATTTCAAATTTAATTGCTAGACTTTCTGCTTGTCTTGCCTCACGAAGTAATCTGTGCCTTTGTGTTAAATTCTCTGCTCATATTGTTCGTTGGTCCCATATATCCCAGAAACGCAGTCATTTTTAAAAAATTGCTTCTTGTTTCCATATCTATTTACTAGCCTAAAATCAGTATTTCATTTTGAGTCATCTCAGACTTTATTGTGTATTTTTATTGTGTGACCCGGAGAGAGCGCTCTCTTGTTTTGGTAGGGCTAGCTACCAGACTGAGCGTGTTTGTGGTTACCCTGAATTTTTCCTTCCTTCAGCCTAAGGAATATTTAGGTGCTAACACATTGATCGAATATGGTCAATAGGTTCTCTCTTGTATTATTTTACACTTTTTTGGACTTGAGAGACAAATTTACAAAAAAGAACTTGTGGATTTTAATTTTTTCCCTTTTCCAACTCTATAAATATGAAAAGGACCGAGTTCTCATTTTCATTAAATTTGTTAAATCATCAAATAGTGACAAAATTTTCCATCATGAAAAGACTGAGTTTCACCTTCACTAGACTCATTAAAACATCACATAGCGATGGATTCACCCAAAGGGTGGAATTATACATCAAGCATATGTTATCCTCCTCAAGTTTGGTAAAAAAATAAAGAGGTATTGGTCAGCAATGACTAGGGAAAATGGGAAAATGGATAAATCACTTTATGGTAGCAAGTCGCTCTTGAACATGACACTTTCACTTCGTCTTTATGGCTATTTGGGTTGGGTTATCTTCTTGATGGTAATCATTCCTATGGTCTATCTCACCATCCATCACTTTGGTTTTGGGTCGGGTCAATGCTGATAATTCATCCAGTGTTGCCAAAATGTTCAAGAGAACACTCAGTAAATTTCATCCTTTGAAATACTCATAAACCTTCATTTTCATGACCTCCATTCCTAAACATGGTGTCATCAGTCACATTCTGTCTTCAAAATCATTACACTCATTTCGTGTCGTTGATGGGGGATACATCAAGGCCCTCCTGCGATGAGTCACTTCTTGTCGACATCAGCACATTATCCAAGAAGTTGACTTAGAAACACCCTTCCAATACCTTGATGCTTGCATACATCAATGGCACTTTTATCGCTTCTGGTGATAGGTTGACATCAAAAAACTTTGACCAAAAGACTTTGTATGGTGTTCGACATCAAAACATCTATTCACACCATACAGAATGTATTGTAGTACCTTGAGAATCATTATCATTATCGATGATTTCTCTCACGTCTCTTAACAACTTACATTATTGGCTGGTAATCAGACAATGTCTTCCCATGTTCGACTTGAGATCACATTTTCACATGGTTAGACTCGTACTTGAGCGAATGAATGGATGAGATAGAAGACCCTGGATCTACTTTCATCCATTTGGGCTGCGATTTCAGGAGAGTACTAAATCATTTATACGATGAATTTAGATAGATGGTCATTCTATCATGGGTCTATATCTGTAGATGACTATCTGATTCATGTACATGTAATGAAACATTTATATGTTGAGTATGGGTATGCCTTCCCTAAAAAATTCATGAAAAAATCAAAGGTATCATGATATTATGTATTGTAATTGATGCAGGTCACCATCTGCTTCAGATCCTCCTCATCACATCATAAAGCATATCACTCAACATTATCATTTTTGAATTCATGCTTTAGGGGGTAGTTGTTTCAGGTCCATTTGGGCACATCACTTTCAACGATCAAATTAGTACAAATAGGGCTCATAAAACCCTAATTTCAATTGCTACATGCCCTAGACAAGTCATCATATTGAATGTTTTCATCCATGAAAGTTTCCTAGTATGAAACCCTGTTGAAATGCCTCCTTAGGACACCAACACACCCTTGGTCAGGGGAAACTGCTCTGCATAGTAGGTAGGCCCATTCAGACCTACATTGTAGAGCACTTAGGCCCACTTAATCTTGCACTGGGCGAGGATGAGCAAAATTGGCATAGGATTCTAGGAATATTCCTTGATTCTAGATCATTCTAGAAGGATTCCCAACTATTATCTCATCCTATGATCTCGATTTTGGATAGGCTATGGATCATTCAAATCTTTATCCTATCATCCCTTTCTCCATGGAAAATAACTATCCAATTATGGAAAACCATTCAATATCCAATTTATGAGAAAACCACTTGCATTTCCCTATAAATTGACCACTCATCATAGTGATCAAGGAGTTGGAGCTTGGATATTATAGAGAAATAATGTTGGTTTAGAGACTTGAAATCATTGTCAAGTAATGTTATGCTACTGTATTGATGTTGCTATTGGTGTGATGATGGTTTGGACTAAGTTGGAGGATTGACACGAGATCGAACCACATTGGGTGTAACTTCTCCTTCTATCAATCAATAAAGTTGTTTGTTCCTTTTCCCATACTTTGGTCTATATCTATGATGAATGAATGTTAAAATATTTTCGATTCCATTTGTTTACAATAAATAGATCATATGCTTTGATTGTTGTTGTCTTCTATTTATGTTAGGGGTACCAATTGAGCGAATTTAGTTTGAACGGGAGCGATGGGAGCAACTCAAAGGAGATCAAAGGAAGCAAAGGATCACAACTAGGTTCCTTTATCTTATCTGTTTATTGTAGGAAAATGATAAACATCTTTACTTCAGTTTTTCTAAGTGTAACTAGTCACTTGGGAAGATCTACTTATCTGTAGGTATAAATTCCATATAACACACGTGCCATGGTGAATAATAATATTCGCAAAATGAGGTTATTGGTGGTAATTGCAATCTTCACCTTACCTCCGTTAGTTATCTCGGCACCAGGACAATATCTATGGACTATAAACCTGGTACTCTCACCTCCTTGGCAATATCAAAGAGTTGAATTGCTTCTCCTCGACGAGATAATACGGTGATGAAATAGATGTCCATCTCCTCTAGTTCCAGTTCTTTCCCTTTGATGATGAATATCTTGCGGTCTACATCCCAAAGGCTAATCAGATAGGGTAGCAACTCCATCTGTGCCCTCAACCCTATGGTCTGGAATAATTTTAGTAGGCCACAATCCCTCAAAGAATTTATGCATGTCGGACCTTGAGATGCTTCATGATCCTCAGCCTCATGGCCTATTTCTGATGCAGGAGCATTTGGACACCTCAATCAAAGAAAATTAGAGAAAGAAGACATGTGGATGACCACATGGACAGCCAGGGCAATCTTGAACAAGATTCGGTTAATCAACTAATTTTAGTTAAAAAATCAGTTACAATTGAATGTATGTATAAAGAACTAAAAGATCTTGAGTGAATCAAGAAGAGGAGAAGAAGAAAAAAAACCTTTGCGTATGAATGAGGGAAAAATGTAGTCGATGGAGAAATTTTGGATTAAGGCTGAGATGCCTTAACACTGTAAACACTGTTTGTAAATAATGAAAAATTCCTGTTTGTGAAATTGTGTCTTTGTGTATTTGTTTTTGGTTTTTCTTTCAGTTGAAAATGAAAATATTAATGCCACAGAACAAGCATGTCGATGAGCGTGATTTTTAATTTATTTTGTGAAGAGTTAAAATTACTCTGCGCCATTAACACCAAATGCCGTGGTTCCCACAACTAATGCAGTGCCCACAAGTGTAGTGGAAACTGCAATTGCTGCAACAGTGTCAAATACTGATAAAACAAATGATGGAGATTTAAAGGAAGGAGGAACTGATGAAGCGTCTGCACAGGATTTGGAGGAAGCTAAGGAAGCAATGCCTGTAACTGGAAAGATCAATGTAACTCCTCTATCAGAAGAGAAAGCGGTTGACGAGGAGCCTCTAATTTATGCCAATAAAATTGAGGCGAAGAATGCTTTTAAGGAACTTCTAGAATCTGCACATGTAGAAGCTGATTGGACATGGGAACAGGCAATGCATGTAATAATCAATGACAAGAGATATGGAGCCCTCAAAACACTTGGAGAGCGTAACCAAGCTTTCAATGAATATTTGGCACAGCGAAAAAAACATGAGGCTGAAGAACGGCGCATTCGGCAGAAGAGAGCAAGGGAAGATTTTGTAATTATGTTGGAGGAGTGTAAGGAGCTTACATCAACCAAACAAGCACACAGAGATCATGGAGCCTTCAAAAACCCGTCGCCAGAATCTCGAAGCTTGGGAGGGAGTCGACCACGGAAATTGAAATGCGTTCAAATGAATGCAAGCTGCCATGGCACGAGTGGCTTCGACCATGACTGTCGAATTTATCAGGTAACACTGACGTGTTGCATGAATGCTGCACCGATTGATGGAGTAGAAGGTGAGATTGGCGATGATCAGGCAGAAAAAGGAGAACAAGAAGGCCAATATCCGATGGATAAAAGCGGTAGCAAGAATCCGCAATTGAAAAATATGAATGACTCATTGGCCATAAGGAAAATTGAGGTTGTGAGAAGTCTCAGATGGGTTTTGTGGGCCCATAACCCACAGGTCCCAAGATCGGACTTGAAAAAATCTTGAAAATGAAGAGACCCTGAATTCCTTTTCATCAAGGGGGTCTCCTCGTTTTCATCAAGTGGTATCAGAGCAGGAAAGATTTCCTGTGGAGAGGAGTTTTTGCATGCAAAGAGGTACCAGGAAGAAGAGGTACAGTTTGTTTGTTTGGAGTTCTTTTTAATTTTGTGAAGGTGAAGATTGCAGCAAACCTGGAGCAGAAGTGCTCAATTGGTTCGAGAGGAGAGAACCACGGAGATGCCGAGAGGACCGAGCTCAGGAGAGAAGCTTGGTAGGGCATCTAGTAGCAGGGAGGAGGACTTGCTATGGCAGAGGTTTGGTTGCATCTCACATGAAGGCAGTTCCACTGACGAAGTGAAACAGTGGGTAGAATTGCGAAAGAAACGCATATGACCAGGAGGTCATAATTTTGTACCTCGGGAGCATATGACCAGGAGGTCATAATTTTTTGTACCTAGGGATTCTGATGCAGGAGCATCTGGACACCTCAATCAAAGAAAATTAGAGAAAGAAGACATGTGGATGACCACATGGACAGCCAGGGCAATCTTGAACAAGATTCGGTTAATCAACTAATTTTAGTTAAAAAATCAGTTACAATTGAATGTATGTATAAAGAACTAAAAGATCTTGAGTGAACCAAGAAGAGGAGAAGAAGAAAAAAAACCTTTGCGTATGAATGAGGGCAAAATGTAGTCGAAGGAGAAATTTTGGATTAAGGCTGAGATGCCTTAACACTGTAAACATTGTTTGTAAATAATGAAAAATTCCTGTTTGTGAAATTGTGTCTTTGTGTATTTGTTTTTGGTTTTTCTTTCAGTTGAAAATGAAAATATTAATGCCACAGAACAGGCATGTCGATGAGCGTGATTTTTAATTTATTTTGTGAAGAGTTAAAATTACTCTGTGCCATTAACACCAAATGCCGTGGTTCCCACAACTAATGCAGTGCCCACAAGTGTAGTGGAAACTGCAATTGCTGCAACAGTGTCAAATACTGATAAAGCAAATGATGGAGATTTAAAGGAAGGAGGAACTGATGAAGCGTCTGCACAGGATTTGGAGGAAGCTAAGGAAGCAATGCCTGTAACTGGAAAGATCAATGTAACTCCTCTATCAGAAGAGAAAGCGGTTGACGAGGAGCCTCTAATTTATGCCAATAAAATTGAGGCGAAGAATGCTTTTAAGGAACTTCTAGAATCTGCACATGTAGAAGCTGATTCGACATGGGAACAGGCAATGCGTGTAATCATCAATGACAAGAGATATGGAGCCCTCAAAACACTTGGAGAGCGTAACCAAGCTTTCAATGAATATTTGGCACAGCGAAAAAAACATGAGGCTGAAGAACGGCGCATTCGGCAGAAGAGAGCAAGGGAAGATTTTGTAATTATGTTGGAGGAGTGTAAGGAACTTACATCAGCCAAACAAGCACACAGAGATCATGGAGCCTTCAAAAACCCGTCGCCAGAATCTCGAAGCTTGGGAGGGAGTCGACCACGGAAATTGAAATGCGTTCAGATGAATGCAAGCTGCCATGGCACGAGTGGCTTCGACCATGACTGTCAAATTTATCAGGTAACACTGACGTGTTGCATGAATGCTGCACTGATTGATGGAGTAGAAGGTGAGATTGGCGATGATCAGGCAGAAAAAGGAGAATAAGAAGGCCAATATCCGATGGATAAAAGCGGCAGCAAGAATCCGCAATTGAAAAATATGAATGACTCGTTGGCCATAAGGAAAATTGAGGCTGTGAGAAGTCTCAGATGGGTTTCGTGGGCCCATAACCCACAGGTCCCAAGATTGGAGTTGTAATAATTTTGAAAATGAAGAGACCCTGAATTGGTTTCCAGCAAGGGGGTCTCCTTGTTTTCATCAATTTCTTTCCACTCTAGGACCATATTTCTCCTGCAAACTACATTTAAACACTTTCTAATGCCTTTTCCATGGATAAAATTCCTCATTTTTTGCTTTAAAATGAGTTTTTAATCTCCAAAAATCACTCTCGATTCCATCACGCCTATTTTTCAAAATAGTGCGATGGCATCGCGTGAGCCTTTGGGCTCAAGCATGACCATCATGGGTCTAATGACCATACCCATGATGGTTGTCGGTGACCTAAATTTAAGAAATCCTCCTTTTTGTCTTAAAATTCACCGTTAAAATTGCAAAAAATGGTACTAAAATGCAAGAGCAAGGATGAGGCTCTTACCTTCCACAGATGGATTGTGAAATGGTACCCCGAATCTCCCACAGCAGCCACTAAAAAATAAGGGAAATTAGGGCACAAAAACACTTTTAGAGCTAAGCTTGGTAAAACGGTAAAAAATGAAATTATTTTTCCCTATTTATAAGTTTTGAAAGTCATTTTGTCAAATATTTTCATAATATTTTAATATTTTCTCGATATAATTGATGGGTGTGTTTCATGTGCAATTATAGGTGCCTTCAATGTGAACAGTGATC
Source organism: Pinus taeda (assembly GCA_000404065.3). Lineage (NCBI taxonomy): Eukaryota > Viridiplantae > Streptophyta > Pinopsida > Pinales > Pinaceae > Pinus > Pinus taeda. The sequence goes on along the minus strand of APFE030994594.1, from coordinate 55,826 downwards.
ATTATCGACCAATTCTAGGAGTTTGATTTTATCTCTTTTTTAGACTCCTTAAATAAACAAAAAAGTAACCCCCTAGAGTCATCTTTTAGCTCTTTTCTGACTCTCGAAAATTGAAAAGATAGTTGAGTACTTGTCATTTCAAACTCATTAAAATAAATGAACCGATGTCATATTAGTATACATTTACCCCTTTTTTTGGCTGAGACTAACTATTTACGAAAAAGGTACACCTTGGTTGACATGTTCAAGAGGTTCCCTCAGATATTGCTTTCTACCTTTTCAGGTTCGAGGGACAAATTATGAAAAAAGACATGATGGAGTTTTCTTTTTCGTTTCTTTTTTAAACTCTCTAAACATGAAAAAGATACTAAGTTATTCTTATGTCGAGCTCGTTACAATTTTGCGACGAAAGGCTTGTCACCATGATGAGACCAAGCTTCTCCTTCCTAGGGCTCATAGAACTTACTAGGGTGGATTCATTCGAATAATGAACTTACATAACAAGTATATGCTATCCCCTTCAAGCTTGTGATAAAAAATAATTGTGGTAGTCGCTAGAAATAGCGGGGGAAAATGAAGTTGAGACATCCTTTGTATAGGCAGCATGTCGCTCTTGAACATGGGATATCCTCATTCGGTCACTTGTCCTCCTGGGTTTGGGTGATCCATATTGCCTCTCATTTGACTATTCCACTCTGTCATCATGACCTTTAGTCATGTGTTGAGTCATATGCTGCCACATTCTAGAGTCGACAGAGAAGTCCAATTTGTTGTTATCTACCTATACAGTGTTTGAGTCATTGCTACAGTTCTGAATATCATTCCACTTTATTCCTTGTTTCATTTCAATGATGGGAGATTCATAATCTCCCTTCTTTGGCGGGTCACTTCATATAAACTTCAGCTCATTATCTAGGAATATGACATAGGAACTCCCTTTCAATACCTTAGACATGGCATGCCTTAATGGTCAATTCTTCACATCCGACGATGGGTCTTCATTATTGGCTTTCAATTGGGTGATTCCATGAGTGTTCAACCTCAACTTCATTATCACATTCACGGATTATACTATTGTACCTTGAGGGCCATTGTCATTACTGGTGGTTTCTCTCGTACATATTAAGCATCCACATCATTGGCTGCTAATTAGGGGGTTTTATAACATGTTTGACTTCAACACGTTTATTTGCATGTTGGGATTCGTACATTGATTGGGTTGGGATGGAGCATAAGACCTTGAGTCCTGTTTGTTGTGGCTTGGGCTGCATGGAGTTTTATGTTATTCATGATTGTACACATGTTTCTACTATACAAATGGTTGTGACCATACCGTGAGACTTAATATTTGTACTGATCCTTGTTATCTGGATGGCTACACACATACCATGGATCTTTTTATATAGTCTTCATCATTTGAATGGTTGGATCCATAACTTGGATTCATGTCTTAATATCAAATATGTATATGTATATGCATCCTTTATTTGTAGGTCTCCCAATAGTGCGTGTACTTGTCCTTGCCAAAAGCTTGTAAAGCATTTCAGCTATCACTCCTCATTTTGCCTTCATGCTTTATGGGGCGTCTGTTACATAGTATTTTGTCATGCCTCTTGCACTTCCCTGTGACATACCCTGAAGTGCTTGAAACATGATCATTATATAGTATACTCATCAATGTATACAACTTAGATCCCTCCTTTAAATTTTCTTGGAAAATATCTGAATATTTCCATGAAGAAATGGCTCATGAAACCCTAAATTGAGAATCATCTCCCTTATGAATATCAACATCGTGATGATCGCTTGTTGCACCTTGTTGAGCTAGTGATGGCAAGCATAAAAGGCTCTCTGTGGACAGATAGTTGTCCTAATAAGTGATGAACCTTGCATCATGAACACCTAGGAACCTGAGGAAGCAGACGACTGAGGCTGGTCTACCAATTGGGTCTGTTGTGATGGAAAGGGTTCTTTTAAGGCAATTGGAGTCCCTTTTAGTAAGAGACTAACTTCAAATGATCGGGGACAATCCTTAGTGTAATGATCCTCCTCACAGATGAGGCAAGGATACTTGGGGTTCCTTCGAGAAGCGTCATCAACAAAAGACTTAGGAGGGTCTTGTCTTGGGGTGGGGGCTTTGGCCTTACCTTTGCCCTTCTTCTTACCTATAGAGGATTTATCTGCTGTGGTAGACTGAACATCATGAACCTCAGAGGTTTTACTAGGACTAGATGAATTCTTAGAAGGATTATTGGGACCAGTGTTCAAGATCAATTTCTTCTTCGAAGAAGCTTTCGCAGGAGTTTGAGACACGGATCCATTCACACCGTCAACAGGTGGTGTATCTGGAGACTTGGATGCTATCATATTTGATGATGGTCTTGGAGCATCAGGTAACATCTCGTACAATTTTCCATATTGTGAATAGACTAAGTCTAAATATTGGGCATGGGCGATAACTTTCTCTTCTATAACACATCCACCCATGGTTATGTCCTTAGAAATTTTGTTGATGAGATCCAAAAGAGTTCATCACCTATCCAGGGTTGAGGAGATGGAGATCTATTTCATCACAGTATTATCCCATCGAGGAGAAGCCATTCAAATCTTTGGATCTTGCCAAGGAGGTAAGAGTACTAGGAGTCTAGTCCATAGATATTGTCCTAGTGCCGAGATAACTAACGAAGCTAAGGTGAATATTGCAACAATCACTAATAACCTCGTTTTGAGAACAATATTGTTCACCATGGCGTGTGTATCTAGCATGCAAGCTCTTCACGAGGCTTCCAAGTCTTATTTTCAGTACGCTATTGCTTGTTTGACCCCCACTAACATCAACTGGTGTGGAGGTCTCTTGGTGAACATGAGACACCAAATGACTAAGGGTAAGCACTAACACCTGAAGCAATTCAGGTTTGGTTCCATACTGGTGACCTTTTTCTTGGACCAAATACTGCTCTTCTGGTATTAGTGGGCAAAAGTACCACATCCTGCCCCCTAATATCCAAGGCTCGTGAGATGGATCCAACTCATGCCTCGAGGAGGCACGGGTCAACATACGCACTATCCACCACAGTGCTTCACATGGCTTGAACGCCATCTACTTATGGTGGATGAATATGCTTATACCAACATATATTTCAGAGAGGATCCAAATCTACCTCTTCCACTAGGCAAACATTGGACCAACGCAGGTAAAACTTTTCTTTTGAATTTTTCAAGTTTTATGATTTTTATGAGAGTATAAACTAAGACTCAACTCATGATAAATGTGCAGATGTGGGACCAGAGAGACCACCAAGCATGTCACCATTAGCATGGCGATCTACCCATCTAATAGTGGTTGCAGACTATGAAGAAGGGGCAGACCCCTTAGATGAGATGGAGTGCAATTTGGAAGCCATCACTCGAGGGGTTCCAGATTATGCCACTATCGATGATTTTCCATTGTGATGGTAGAGACAAATAGTGGGAGTCTGTAAGACTGCGTCAATTGCTAGGCCGAGTGATCAGAGTAGTCACGTGCTACCATGAGCACCATGTAGTTTGATAGTTCTTCTAGTATTTTACACTTTTTGTAGGCTTTGAAATCCAAGTGTCTCAGAACACTCCATTTTTTGACATTTTAATGTCAACACTTCGGCAGATGCGATATATATATTGATATATATGATTGTTTTTTTTCTTCTTATGTGTTCATAACATGATTCAGTTTTACAAATGATGAAAATGTCTATCAAGAACAAAATTTACTAATGCATTAGTTAAATTATGTGGAATATGTTGATATGTGATATAATCAAAATTTCTTTCCAGCAATCTAAGACATAGATACATATGCAATATTTGTGGATTTCTTACTAAATAATGATTGTTTAATTGTAACACAACGAGCTGTGAATCCAACTTAACAACTAAATCCCTAATGCAAAGAGCAACTGCTTCTGACAAGAGTTCAATAACTGCACTATACTCAGTGATCTTATTGGTTGTTCGACCAAGGCAGATACCTTGTAAGTTAATCAGCTCACCATTAGGGTCACAGAGTACCCATGTTGTGGAAGAGAGGTTCTTTGTGCTATGATAAGCACCATCAGAGAAACCAACGTAATGACCTAATGACATCTGCAAACCGAGTGAAACACAGGGTAAGCAAAAAATCATATATCTGCAAAGAAAACAAACACACCAAAAAAATCAAAACACACACTAATGTACAAAAGTTATTACACGAATTTCACTTAACTTGAATAAGCCAAGGACTACATAATTATGGGGATGTGTAATCTAGAACTGTTATCCCCATCATACTATCTTCAGTATGAACCTGGAAACTTATGTGCCATCCCCATGGCTTGGTTCTTGGGATTCTCTGGACCCCTTGCATGATACATTCCCCTTTAACGAAAGTATCGTGGAGGCCATGTCTCTGGATGAAGTTCCATGGAATAGTCTACGTCATTGTTCTTCCTTCCTCCCTAGCCTCGATGGGATGCCTTTCTGTCTTGAAGAATCTATTTCTAATTCTCTTCCAGCTCCACTTCCTCATGGAGTCCAAGCCAAGGATTACAAAATTATGGGGATGGGTAATCTAGAACTCTTATCCCCATCATACTATCTTCAGTATGAACCTGAACTCATAAAAGGCTTTGTTCCCATGCCCCCGAGAGAGGGAGGGTTACGAGCCATAAGATGAAAACCCCATTGCGATAATGGGAAAACGATAGAGACTCGATGAAAAATCTCATGGAAGGAGGCATAAAAATCTGATCTCATGACAAGGAAAATGTGCCCCCAGTTGAAATATTTTGACAATTTCAGGGTAAACTAAAACGTCAATAGGTAGGGTTGTAGTGATGTTTCCCATATTACCCTCTGACAAGACTTCATGCACTCGGATGGGTGTCAGAAGTGGAGGTGTAAGAGAATGAGAAACAGACGCTTCAAGACAAGAAGGCATCCCATCGAGGATAGGGAGGAAGGAAGAATGATGATGTAGACTGTTCCACGGAACTTCGTCCAGAGACATGACCTCCATGATACTTTTGACAGTGAGGAATATCTTATGCAAGGGATATGGAGAATCCCAAGAACCAAGACACGGGGATGGCACATAAGTTTCTAAGTTCATACTATAGACAATATGATGGAAATAAGACTTCTATATTACCCATCCCCATAATTATGTAATCCTTGGCTTCCCAACCAATTTTACTAAGCAAATACCAAATGAAACACTCTTTCTGGTCAGTACTCTTGACCCCTAGTATGGATACATCATTGTTTATCTCCAAACCCATACCTTCCGATCTAATTTGTCCCAATCGAATTGACGTCGCATCCAGAATCAGTCCCAACCCTATTGGATCCTTGGTGATACCTTGTACCGGGTCAGTGTGAACTCTATTTTCACAGATGTATCACCCTTGAAGAGACTGAGTGGCTCTTAAATGATTTCCACTCTAGTGCCTATGGTGGTCACATGTCTGGATATTCCACTGCTTAGAAGATCCTTCACGTTAGTTATTTATGGCCTTATATCTTGAAATATTGCATTCTAGCTATCCAAAAATGCCATGAATGCCAAATTTTCAACCACAAGCAGCACACCATTCCTGCACCCTTACACCCCGTAATTACCATTGGCCCATTTTCCAAATGGGTCATTAATTTCATGACTTGTAACCCTCCCTTGGCTAGGGGGCATGGTTATATCATCATCGTCGTCAACTATTTTATGAAATGGTCCAAGGCGATGCCTACATACAATATTGACAGTATTACTGCCATGAAATTTCTTTTTAACCACATTATAGCATGTTTCAGTGCCCCTCAAGTTATCATGACTGACCATGGATCACATTTTAGTCAGCACATGATGGCAAGAGTTAACCGCTCAGTTGGGCCTTCAACATGAAACTTGACTCCGTATTATCCATTGGCCAATGGACAAGTTGAAGCAGTCAATAAGGTTCTGATTACTATGCTTGAGTGTATCATTGGGAAGCATAGAAAATATTGGCATTTAATGCTTTTCTCAGCCCTTTGGGCTTGCCAAACTTCTGCTAAGACAACCACTAGATTCACTCCATTCCAGCTAGTGTACGGTTTAGAGGAAACTCTTCCAATCGAATGCAAGATCCCTTCACTTAAGCTATCTATCGAAATTCTTCCAAATACTTCTCCTGAAGAGGAGAGGCTACTATATCTTGAGAGACTCGATGAGACTTGTTGCATTGCTGTGATGGTCATCGAAGCTCAAAAGAAATGAGTCAAAGCTCATTTTGACCAAACTGTTTCTCCTCGCACTTTTGCTGACGGTGACTTGTTCCTTCTTTATGAACAAGCCAATAATAAGTTGAGGGTAAGAAATTTCAAACCTATGTAGCATGGGCCCTACATTGTCAAGCATGTTTTACAAAAAGGTGCCTATGAGATATGTGATTATGAGGGAAATGCATTTTCACAACCCCGTAATGGTTTGTATCTCAAAAACTATTATGCATGAAATTTGTATGATAACTTTTGTACATTAGTGTGTTAATTCATTAGTGTGCGTTTTGATTTTTTGGTGTGTTTGTTTTCTTTGCAGACATATGTTTTTTTGCTTACTTTGTGTTCCACTCGGTTTGTATATGTGATTAGGTCATTACATTGGTTTTGAGAATGGTGCTTATCATAGCACACAAAACCTCTGTTCCACAACATGGGTACTCTATGACCCTAATGGTGAGCTGATTAAATGACAAGGTATCTGCCTTGGTCGAACCAATAATATCGCTAAGTATAGTGCAATAATTAAACTCTTCTTAGAAGAATTTTCTCTTGGCATTAGAGATTTAGTTTGTTAAGTTGGATTCACATCTCGTTGTGTTACAATTAAACAATCATTGTTGAGTAAGAAATCCAAAAATATTATGTGTGTATCTACGTGTTAGATTGCTGGAAAGAAATTTGGATTATATCATATATCAACATATTCCACGTAATTTAAATACATTAACTAATGCATTAGCAAATTTTGTTCTTGATAGACATTTGTGTCATTTGTAAAACTGAATCATGTTATGAACACATAAGTAGAAACAAAAACATGTGTATATATATATATATATATAAATATATTATATATATTATATATATAATTATATATATATATATATATATATATATATATATATATATATATAATTATATATATATATACATATACATATACATATACATATACATATATATATATATATATAGCATCTGTCAGAGTGTTTACATCAAAATGTCAAAAAATAGTGTTCCGAGACACTTGGCTTTCAAAGCCTACAAAATGTGTAAAATAGTAGAAGAACTATCAAATTGCATGGTGCTCATGGTAGCATGCCATTGCTCTAATCACTTGGCCTAGTAGCCGATGGAGTCTCACAGAGACTCCCACTGTGTGTATCTACCATCGCAGTGGAACATCGTGAATAATGGTGTAATCTGGAACCCCTCGACTGATGTCTTCCATATTGCACTCCATCTCAGCTAAGGGGTTCGCCCCTTCCTTGTAGTCTGCAGCCACTATCGGATGGAAATCTCTTCATGCTATTGGAAACATGGTTGGTGGTCTCTCTAGTCCCATATTTGTACATTTATCATGAGTTGAGTCTTAGTTTACACTCTCATAAAAATCATAAAACTTGAAAAAATTCAAAAAACAAGTTTTTACTTGCATCGATCCACTGTTTGCCTGGTGGCATAGGTAGATTTAGATCCCCTTTGAAATTTGTGTCGGCATAAGCATATTAAACCACCATAAGTAGTTGGTGTTCAAGCCACATGAAGAATTTTGGTGGATAGTTCATATGTTGACTTGTTCCTCCTTCAGGCCTAAGATGGCTCCATCTTACAAGCCTCAGATCTCGAGGGGGAAGATGTGGTACCTTTTCCCACTGATACTAGAAGAGCAGTATTCGCTCCAAGAAAAAGGTCACCAGTATGGAACCAAACCCAAGCTACTTCAAGTGTCCATGCTTACCCTTAGTCAGTTGGCATTTCATGTTCACCAAAAGACCTCCATACTAGTTGAAGATGGTGGGAGTCAAACAAGCAATAACATATTCAAAATGAGACTTGGAAGCCTCATGAAGAGCTTGTGTGCCCTATACACACACCATGGTGACCAATATTGTTCTCACAATGAGGTTATTAGTGAATTTTGCAATCTTCACCTTACCTCTGTTAGTTATCTCGGCACCAGGACAATATCTATGGACTAGATTCCTAGTACTCTCACCACCTTGGTGAGATCCAAAGAGTTGAATGGCTTCTCCTTGATGGGATAATCCTGTGATGAAATAGATGTCCATCTCCTATAGTTCCAATTATTTCCCTTTAATGATGAAGATTTCATGATCTACATCCCAAAGGCTGATAAGATAGGGTAGCAACTCCATCTATGCCCGTAACCCTGTGGTCTGGAAGAATTTCAGTAGGCCACAATCCCTCGAAGCACTTATGCATGCCATACCTTGAGATGCTTGGTGATCCTCGGCCTCATGGCCTCTTTCTTTCCACTCTAGGACCATATTTCTCCTGCAAACAACATTTAAAAACTTTTAAAGCTTTTTCTATGGATAAAATTCAACATTTTTTTGCTTTGAAATGAGGTTTTAATCTCCAAAAATCACTCTTGATGGCATCGCACATTTTTTTCAAAACAGTGTGATGGAATCACGTGAGCCTTTGGGTTGAGTGTGACCATCACAGGTCCGATGGCCATACCTGTGATGGTCTTCGGTGACCTAAATTTTAAAAATCCTCTTTTCTAGCTTAAAATTTAGCATTAAAATTGCATAAAAAAGTAATGAAATGCAAGAGCAAGGATGAGGGTCTTACCTGTTGCAGACGGATTATGAAATGGTACCTTAGATCTCCCACAATAGCCACAATAAAATCAAGGAAATTAGGATGCAAAAACACTTTCAGAGCTCCGTTTGGTAAAATGTAAAAAATGAAATTACTTTTACCTATTTATAAGTTTTGAAAGTCATTTTGTCAAATATTTTTTGTAATATTTTAATATTTTCTCGATATCGGTGATGGGTGTGTTTCATGTGCAATTACAGGTGCCTTCAATGTGAACAATGATCATTATCAACTGATTCTAGGAGTTTTATTTTATCACTTTTTTTAGACTCCTTAAATAAATGAACAAGGAACCCCCCTGGAATCATCTTTTAGCTTTTTTCTGACTCTCGAAAATTGAAAACATTACCGAGTACTTGTCTTTTCGAACTCGTTGAAGTAAATGAATCAACATCATCTCAGTATGCGTTTACCTCTTTTTCGAGCTGAGACTGACTATTTACGAAAAAGGTAAACCTTGGTCAACATGGTCAAGAGGTTCCCTCGGATATTGTTTTCTACCTTTTCGAGTTCGAGGGACAAGCTACGAAAAGGGACACGATGGAGTTTTATTTTTCATTTATTTTTCAAACTCTCTAAACATGGAAGAGATACCAAAATATTCTTACGTCGGGCTCATTAAAATTTTGCAACAAAAGGCTCGTCACCATGACGAGGCTAAGCTTCTCCTTCCTAGGGCTTGTAAAACTTACTAGGATGGATTCATTCGAAGAATGAACTTACATAACAAGCATATGCTATCCCCTTCAAGCTTGTGATAAAAAATAATTGGGGTAATCTCTAGAAATAATGGGGGAAAATGAAGATGCGACATCCTTTGTATAGGCAACATGTCGCTCTTGAACATGACACTCTTGTGCTCTCGTGGCAGGTTTGGGATATCCTCACTGAGTCAATTATCCTCCCGGCTTTGGGTGATCCATCTTTCCTCTCATTTAACTATTTCACTCTGTCATCATGAACTTTAGTCCCATGTTGAGTCATATGTTGCCACACTCCAGAGTCATGTCACTAATATGTTCAAGAGAAGTCCAATCTGGAGTTATATACCTATACATTGTTTGATTCATTGCTACAATCCTGAATATAATTCCACTTTATTACTTGCTTCATGTCGATGATGGGGGAATCATCATTTCCCTCCTTCGATGGGTCATTTCCTGTCAACTTCAACTCACTATCTAGGAAGATGACATAGGAACTCCCTTTTAGTACCTTAGAGCTGGCATGCCTTGATGGCCAGTTCTTCACATCCGACGACGAGTCTTCATTATTGGCTTTCGATCAGGTGATTTCGTGAGTGTTTGACCTCAACTTCATTATCACATTCACGGATTGTATTATTATACCTTGAGGGCCATTTTCATTACTGTTGGTTTCTCTCGTACCTGTTAACGGTCTACATCATTGGCCACTAATCACCTAGTTTTCTAGCATATTTGACTTCAACACGTTTATTTGCATGCTGGAATTCGCACATTGATGTGGTCAGGGTGGAGCACAAGACCATGAGTCCTGTCTATTATGTCTCATGATGCATGGAGTTTTATGTTATTCATGATTGTAAACACGTTTCTACTATACGAATGGTTGTGACCATACTGTGAGACCTAATATTTATACGGATCCTTATTATCTGGATGGATGTGCCCATACCATGGATATTTTTACATAGCCTTCATCATTTGGATGGTTGCATCCATGCCATGGATTCATGTATTAATATCAAATATTTATATGCATATGTGTCCTTGATTTCAGGTCTCCTGATAGTTCTTGTCCTCGTCCTTGCCAAAAGCTTGTAAAGTTTTTCAGCCATCACTCATCGTTCATCCTTCATGCTTTAGAGGGCATCTATTACACAATATTTTTTCATGCCTCCTGCAGTTCCCTTTGACATACCCTAAAGAGCTCGAAACATGATCATTATACAGTATACTCATAAATGTATACAACTTATATCCCTCTAACTTTTCTTAGAAAATATCTAGAGCTTTCCCTGAAGAAACGGCTCATGAAACCCTAAATTGAGAATCATCACCCTTATGAAGCTAAAAACCACGATGATTTCTTGTTGCACCTTGTTAATCCAACAATGGCATCACTCTGTTCTCTCTCATACTTGTGATGGTATCAAGAAGTTTTCCCAAAGAGGATGAGAAGCTTCATGATCTAGAAGCTTCCAGAGCAGCGAGATGGTGGTGTTTTCTCATAGATGAGGTCAAATCCTCATATTTTGACCTCTTGGTCTCATCCCTATGAGCTATCTCCTTAAGATGTGGGCCTAATCCTATCTTTGGAGGAGGACTAACTCCCTCTCCTAGCCTATAAATTTCCCCTCTACCATTCCCAAATGGTTGATCCATTTCCATTTGCACCCTATGTTGAGCTTGTGCTCAGAGGTTATTCATTAGCCTTGGAGAAGGAGTGTTGGAGAGTTTCTTGGCTTGGACTTGGATTACCACTTAAGGAGAGCCTTTCAAAATAAAGGCTATGGTTGTAAGATTCCCCTTTACTCTTTAAATGATAATACAACTGTTGGTTCATCTTCCCAAAATATATATGTTCATGTATGTATTGGTTTGGCATTCCTTAATCAGCTAAATATATTATTATTGGATTTTCTATTGGTTTTGTCATGCTTTGTTGTCTCTTGGTTATTTGTGCAAGTGCATAAGCACTGAGAGAAGAAAGAAAAAGACCTTCACACAAGTAGTTTGAGGATCTCAACAAAGGAAATTGGATTAGCATTAGAGAAAGGTAGGACTTCTCCCTTGTTCTATTTTTCAAAAATAATCTAGGAAGATGTCTAGTTGATTGTCCCTTCAGTTGCTAGACCCACTCATTGGGCTAGAGGAATCGTATCTGTCTGTAGAGAGGATTAACCATGTCAACAAAATTTAGGTCATCAACGACCATCATAGGTATGGTCATCGGACCTGCGATGGTCGCACTCGAGCCCAAAGGCTCGCGTGATGCCATTCCATTGTTTTGAAAAATAGGCGTGATCTCGCCAAGAGCAATTTTGGAGATTAAAAATTCATTTTAAAGCAAAAAATGTTGAATTTTATCCATGGAAAAAGCATTAAAAAATGTTTAAATGGTGTTTATAGGAGAAATATGGTCCTAGAGTGGAAATAAAGAGGCCATGAGGCCAAGTATCACCAAGCATCTTAAGATCCGACATGCATAAATGCTTTCAGGGATTGTGTCCTACTGAAATTCTTCCCGACCACAGGGTTGAGGGCTTAGATGGATTTTGTACCCTATCTGATTGAACTTTGGGATGTATATCACGATATCTTTATCAAAAAAGGGAAAGAACTGGAACTAGAGGAGATGGACATCTATTTCATCACGAGATTATCCCGTTGAGGAGAAGCCATTCAACTCTTTGGATCTCACCAAGGAGGTGATATTACTAGGAGTCTATTCCATAAATATTGTCCTGGTGCCAAGATAACTAATGGAGGTAACGTGAAGGTTGCAACAATCACCAATAACCTCATTCTGAGAATAATGTTGCTCACCATGGCGCATGTACCTGGCACACAAGCTTTGCATGAGGCTTCCAAGTCTCAGTTTCAGTACGCTATTGCTTGTTTGACCCCCACCATCTTCAACTGATGTGGAGGTCTTTTGGCGAACATGAAATGCCAACTAACCAAGGGGAAGCATAGACACCTGAAGTAGTTCGGTTTTTGTTCCATATTGGTGACCTTTTTCTTGGAGTGAATACTGCTCTTCTAGTATTAGTGGGGAAAAGTACCACATTATGCCCCTCGAGATCTGAGGCTCATGATATGGAGCTAGCTCATGCCTCGAGGAGGAACAAGTCAACATATGCACTATCCACCATAGTTCTTCGCGTGGCTTGAACACTGGCTACTTATGGTGGATGACTATTCTTATGCTGGCATATAATTCAAAGGGGGTCCAGATCTACCTCTTCCACCAGGCGAACAGTGGATGGATGCATGTTCAAAGGAGGATAAACTATGTCAACATCTTAAGGAGGATTAACCTTGGCTACGTTGGATTTGCCCAATGTTTCAAGGCTCACAAGTGATCCCATTCTTCATTTACCATACTGGCCTTTAGTTCCATCAAATATTCGAAGAGATTGCCCCAAATTTGATGGAAAAGTGAAGGAGGATCCACAAGCCCATGTGATGACATATCACCCCTAGTGCTCCTCCAATTCATACATCGATGATTTTATCCATCTTCAACTTTTTTAAAGAGCTCTCACAGGTGCTGCCACTAAGTGGTACATCAAATTTCCTCAAGGTACCCACGGTGACTTCGACTCACTCACTATGGCTTTCCTCACTCAATTCCATCTTCCAGTTTGCTATGAAACCAACACCCATTTGCTTATGTCACTTAAGCAAGACACAATGTATCTCCAATCATATCCATGAATGGAGACGTCAGCGTCGCCTCATCAAGTTTGAGACTGCTCATGAGCTGTTGATAGAATGGTTCAAAAAATCCTTTGTCAAAAAAATTGCTAAGGCCATAGCCATGGGTGAATGTTTTATAGAAGAGCAAGCTATCGCACGTGCCCAGTATTTAGACTTATTCTATTCGAAATCTGGCACATTGTATGAGATGTTACCTAATGCTCTGAGACCATCATCGAATCAGATAGCATCAAAGTTGATGAGCCTCATAAATGGGTAATTATATGGGCTCATTTTACCTCCTAACCTAGTAAAATCAACCATTCTCTTAGCTTATTGTATGATTTTCTGATTATATTTATGCTTATAGGGTGAGTTGAGTTAGTTATTATGCCATGTGGTCTAACATGTATTTAATGCAGATTATTTATGAATTTCGAGGTTAAAGTCAAGGATTTAGTGGTCAACCTATAGTAATAACTCGAAGTAGACAGAGGAGAGGACTTATAGGAGGGAATCCCACTCATTTATTGCTCCTCACTTTGAAATCCCCTTCATTCAGCTCGGAGTACAAGCAGTTGAATCATGCACTAGAAGGCAACCGAGCAAGTGGAAGATGATTGATAGTTATCTTGAGTTTTGGGAGCCAAGCATCCCTGATTTTAAGGAAGCTATTGGTAGCTTCAGATATATAAGTAGAGAGGCCTAGGGCCTCACTAGGGTCAACTTTTTTTCTTGTGAAAGCATTGCTCAAATTTTGAGTATATTATTTTATGACAGTTTTATGTAATTTTGCTATTTTTTGATAATGAAGATGGAATCCTTTTTAAGCTAGCACTGAGTTACCTCAAAGGGCTGAAGCTCTTGGGTTAGGGCCCAATCCAAGTAGCCAAGTTTCTCTTTACTTATATTTGTATTCTTTACTTCAGTTTGTAAATTAGTTTGTTGTTAGCTGTATTTCTCTTATGGTTAAGAATAGGTTGCTTTTGATGATTGAGTAGCTTGCTTCCATTTGTGCTTTTTGTAGCAGGACAAGCAGTGATAAGAGAAGATTCAAAAGGCTAGCAACAGTGCCTTGGCCTCTCCTCCTCCCTCTGGGACCATGATTTGAGGCAAATACTCTCTTACTGCCCCAAAAACACAGATTTTCCTCATTCCTAGGACTTCTAGTGTTTGCAGCTCTCTAGTAGGTTGATAGTCAGTTTTGTTTTGCTTTAGATATTATTTATCATGTTCACTTCCTTATTTGAAATATTCCTTTTTCATGATTTCCTTTCTTACAACATTTCCCAACATTTCCTTCTATACATCATAGTTTAGGCCATTTTAATGCAAAACTTTGTTTTTCCTAGGATGCACTCATTTCATTGGTTGCTTGATTTTTCTAGTTCACTGTCAGTTTCTATGTAGCAGATCTAATCCAAAAGTAGGCCAGCTTACCAAAAATCACACCCTCCATCTGATCCATGTCCTATATGTCTCCCAAACCTCACCTCAATTATGCCCTAGTTTCCTTGATTTTTCTTAGAACTTCTTCCTCTCTCCTTGAGCAAATCCAGTAATATTTCTCTCTCCTGGTGATTCATGGTAGACCTTAGGTGCCCTAACACCTCATTCCAACCTTCATCCATCTTTTCCACCCACTCTCACACCCTCAAAAAAACAAAAATTGGTCTCGGCCTCCTCCTGTAGGCCTCCTATAGTTTCCTTGTTTTCCTCCTGTATTTTTCCTGTAGGCTTTCTTTTGAAGGCCGAGTGTGGGAAAAACCTCCAGAAGGCCACCTAAGACCTCCTAGGATCCATCCACACTATCCTACATCATCTCAAGCTCCAAAATCTCCCTCTAATGCCACCTGTTCGCTGCCACACACAATAAATTATATGCATGTTAAATTTACATAAAAACACATAAAAATCCAAAAATATGTTTTTTGCTTATTTACTTCTAGAAATAGCATGGTTAGATGTTGTTTACTTCCTTGAGTAGGTAATGGCATTTCTTTCATGGTTTTGATAGTGTTTTTGGCAAAAGTATAATTAGCTTGTTAACTAGGGTTTACTAGGTTTTGCTTTACAATCCAGTGTTCCTCCTTTCTACAGTTAGAATATAATCTATAGAGTAATCTTTCTTTCCTTTCATCACACATAAAGCTTCTTCTGAAATCTTTAGAATTTGGCTTCAGCTTTTAGTGATCTTGTGCTGGCTGACCAAGTGACAACCTACAGTGAGAACTAGTACTTGTGCATATAACACCGACACTTCCAAGTTTATTACAAACTACCGGGTTGATAAAAGTAAAGTTGGCAGCCCAGGAGTTGCAACATTCTTGCTGCAATACTGGCACTCACCAAAAGTATCTGGATACACCACCTGTTGATGGTGTTATTGGTTCCGTGTCTCAAACTCTTGCAAAAGCTTCTTCGAAGCAGAAATCGGTCTCAAAAATTAGTCCCAGTAATCCCTCTAAGAATTCATCTAGTCACGATAAAACTTCTAAGGTTCATGATGTTCAGTCTACCACAGTAGATAAATCCTCTAAAGGTAAGAAGAAGGGAAAGGGTAAGGCAAAATCCGATGCCCCAAGATAGGACCCCCCTAAGTCTTCTACTAATGATGCTTCTCGAAGGAAGCCCAAGTATCATTGCCTCATCTGTGAGCAGAATCATTACACTAAGGATTTTCCCCAATGATCTGAAGTTAGTTGCTTATTGAAAGGGAATCTAGCAGTATTAAAAGAACCCTTTCCATCACAAGAGACCAAATTGGTATAATAGCCTCAGTCTTCTACTTCCTTAGGTTCCCAGGTGTTCATGATGCAAGGTTCATCACCAATCTTGATCGCTACTTGAGCCAAGGACTATCAAGATACATCTAAGCAGACCATGCAGAAAAAATATGTTGATGATCCTTCTGCTTCTAATCCATCCTCTTCTGGTCACTCCATATCGAGTGCCCTAACAGTGATTTCATCATCCGACCACACCTTAAAGGTGTTCTTCGGAAGATCTTTCAATCTGAATGCTAGAGCTATGAAACATTACAACATTGTTGAGGATTTAACTCAGGCACCTTCGGTGATGTCTACCTTGGAGGATCTTCAATCTTGTACAACGTAGAGGAAGTCAATATTGTTTACTATAGGTGCTATCGATCCTTCTTATTTGAGTCTGATTACTTTCAATCTAGAAAATCATGTACCTCATCTTCCTCATCAGATTGCATTTCTGATCCTGGTTCTTATCATAGGAAAGACGATTCATCGAACCATTATTGATGAAGGTGCCTCTACTTGCATAATTTCAGTTTCATGTTGGAAATCCATTGGCTCTACTCCTCTTAACCAATCTCCGAACAACTTGGAAGCCTTTGATGGCAGAGGTTCGTGATCATACTGTATTCTTAGGAACTTACCGCTTACATTAGAAAGCAAGACGCTTGAGTTAGAAGTAGAAGTTGTAGATGCCAATCTCAACTACAAACTTCTTCTCGAGCGAAGATGAACTCACACCATCCTTTTTGTAGTGTCTTCTTTGTTCCGTGATGAGCCTCGGTATTGCACCAAGAATGCTACAACTCCCAAGGCTACCGACTTTAATTATCAACCCGGGGTTCGTACAAACTTAAGAGGTGTCGGCACTATATGTGTGGCATGCAATGTGTCCTTCCTTTGCTGTCATGATGTAATGGAATGCATGTACTGAAGTCAAATCCTAAACTAATTTCAGAAAATGAAATGTTTGAAATGGAACCTTAACCTATTGCAAGAAAGAGAGTATAAGGAAAGAGACAAAAATTCAATCCTAAATCACATCATTTCCTAATTAACTGCCAAGAAACTATTCTTTTTAATAATGCTAAATTATCATGAACCAAATTTTACTATCTAAGCATGGAAGTAAGAAGCATCAAACATCACTAATGTGAAAGTAAAGAGACTGAACTAAATCTTTTTTTGCTTTTTTGTCTCTTTATGCAAAATCAAGTATGCAAACTAATTTCCTTTGGTGATGTGGCAAGTGAATTTAAGGATGTTGGAGGTTGGATAGAAGGTTTGGAGATGGTTGGATGGTGTGGGAGACCCTTTGGAGGCGTTTGGTGACTTTCTAGAGGTTTTCCATCACTTCAGCCTCAAAACAGGTCATTTTAGGAAGACCTACAAGATGTACTAGAAACCTACAGGATGATCCTGTAGGAATTACAGGAAACCTACATGATACAACCGAGAGAAAAATTTTAGGTGTTGGAGGTGATGGAAGGCTTAGGGAAGGTGGTATATGGGTGTAATGGAGTGAGAAAATGCCTAGGATCACTCAAAACTCAAAACCAAAGTTGGGATATGGATGGATTCACTCAAAAAAACTTAGAGAAGTTTCCTTGTGAAATGATGAAATTGGTGAGCCTTTAATTACCAAGAAAATCAAATACAAATTAGATGGGACAAATTTTTTATTAACTAGAATGTCTTAGGTACCTATTACAATTGGAATCACTCAAACATACCTATGTTAGCCCATGCAAAAAAAATAAAAAAACATTGTTCGTCAAAAATCTAGAAATTTGAGAACTAGTGAGCTAGTGAATCTAAGAAATGCCTAACCAAATCAATTGAAAATGTAATGGGGTGAATTTTGTTATGAGATATAACGTTTTTTTGATATAATTCAAGTGGAATCAATTCAATTGAAGCTCGTTAGCATGCTCTAAAGAATAGCATAAATTTATTGTTCTTTGCTAAAAAGGAGGTCCAACAATCTAGATTTGGGAATGAGAAGACTAATCCATGAAACTCAATGATTATTATGAACTTCCAAATATTTTCCAAGGATGAAATAATGATTTTTACCCTGCAAAATAACTTACATAAACCAATTAAATCAATCCTACAACAAGAAATTATTAATTCTAAATGCAGAAATAGAAAGACATAAAAACTAGAGATGCATGTGAATAAGAAATGAAAAGAAGGAAAGAAAATGATACAAAAGGGATCTAAGGTTCCCGAGATGGCAAAGCCCAAGGAAAATCAGATACCTATGGAGGAGAACAAGATTTAGAATCTGAACATGACACCAACCTTCATTATTTTCATCAATAGAATTACATCCCTGCAAGAAAATGCAATGCAGCTGCAAAAATACAAGCTCTATCCACAATAACACTAATCAAAATCTCCCCCTAGAGGGAAATTCGACTTGATACTTATAAAAAATTATTAGGAATAATTCCCTATGAATGGAGGAAGCTTTCCCCACCAAAATCCCTTGATTAGTGGATCTAGTCCCCAATACTAGGAATTTGCATTAAATGGGAGGGAACACATTCCTAGATTTTCTCAATCATTGGAGTTCCACAATTTGTGTCATAATTCCATAATTTCTTGTTGACTTATTACTTATTATTGATCCTCCAGTAATTGGGAACAAGTTCCTAAATTACTTCATAATCTTCCCAATATTCTCATAATATTCCACAAAAAATAAATAATATTAGGCACAAATATTCAATTATTCATAAACCTTCCTAATGAATATATTAAAGTTAAAAATAATTTATCTATTGCAAAAAGAGAGGTTTAATGTGCTAAAGGATGGTCATAGGCCTTAATTTATGTTTTAAATTAGAGGCATGGGCCTTAATTTATGTCTAATTTAGAGGCCCATCATTCTGCGTACATCGTTTTCCTCATGAAGGAAAAATAGTCACGGTTGATCAGTTGTCTTTGTTTTCTTTTGGTTCATCCAACGATAAAATTCCTTATGTGGGTAATATTGAAATTTCTTATGAGAGCATGGGAACAGGTCTCTTCAAAGGCTATGCTTTAATGGTTAATTTTACTCTCCCACCTCCCAATATTCATTCAGTCAATATGATCTCAGGTTCTTTGAATCCTTGGATTATCCCTACCGAAGATTAAATTGACTCATTTGGCGATGCTATGCCATTAAGTCCATTGGAGATCAATTATCAATAAATTGTGTTAGCTTCGATGACCGCTTCAGAAAGTCATATTGTCTTCCATATGAACCTGGACACTTATGTGCCATCCTTGTGGCTTGGTTATTGAGATTCTCCGGATCCCTTACATGAGACATTCCCCACTAACGAATGTATCATGGAGGTCATGTCTCTGGATGAAGTTCCATGGAACGGTCTACATCATTGTTCTTCCTTCCTCCCTAGCCTTGATGGGATGCCTTCCTGTCTTGAAGCATTTGTTTCTCATTCTCTTACACCTCTAATTCAGACACCCATCCTAGTACATGAAGTCTTATCGGAGGGTAGTATGGGAAACATCATTGCAACTCTATTTGTTGACATTTCAGTTTACCCTGAAATTGTCACAATATTTCAACTAGGGGCACCTTTTCCTCGTCATGAGATCAAATTTTTTATGCCTCCTTTTAAGATATCTTTTCACTGATTCTCTACCATTTTCCCATTATCGAAATGGGGTTTTCATCTTATGACTCGTAACCCTCATTCGCTCGGGGTCATGGGGGCAAAGACTTCTATTGTTTTTACTCTATTGTTTGGCCAAGTCAATGGTTACACATCATGTCAACTGTGAAACTCTGGTTTTATTCTCTGTTGATTGAATACCAAGTCTAGAAATGGACTCCATCTGAACTTTGTATGCGTGAAATTCATGTAATACCTTTTGTACATTAGTGTGTTAATTCATTAGTGTGTGTTTTGATTTTTTTTGTGTGTTTGTTTGCTTTACAAACAAATGTTTTTTTCCTTACCCTGTGTTCCACTAGGTTTGCAGATGTCATCTGGTCATTATGTTGATTTTACTAATGGTGTTTGTCATAGCACACAGAACCTCTCTTCCGCAGCATGGGTACTCTATGACCCTAATGGCGAGCTGATTAAATTACAAGGTATATGCCTTGGTCGAACTACCAATAATATCGTTGAGTATAGCGTAGTTATTGAACTCTTGTTACAAGCATTTTCTCTTGGAATTAGGGATTTAGTTGTTAAGTTGGATTCATAGCTCGTTGTGTTACAATTAAAAAATCATTATTCAGTAAGAAATCCATAAATATTGCATATGTATCTACGTGTTAAATTGTTGGAAAGAAATTTTTCTTATATCACATATCGACATATTCAACGTAATTTAAATACATTAACTAATGCATTAGCAAATTTTGTTCTTAATAGACATTTACGTCATTTGTAAAAATGAATCATGTTATGAACATATAAGTAGAAATAAAAACATGAATATAAATATATCTTATATATAATATATATATATATATATTATATTATATATATATATATATTATATATATATATTATATATATCACATCTGCTGGAGTGTTTACATCAAAAAGTAAAAAAAAAAGTGTTCCAAGACACTTGGATTTCAAGGCCTACAAAATGTGTAAGAGACTAGAAGAACTATCAAACTGCATGGTGCTCATGGTAGCATGCGACTACTCTGATCACTCGGCCTAGCAGCTGATGCAGTCTCGTAGAGACTCCCACTATGTGACTCTTACATTGCAGTGGAATGTTGTCGATAGTGGTTTGATTTGGAAACTCTTGAATGATGGCTTCCATATTGCACTCCATCTCAACTAAGGGGTTTGCCCCTTCTTCGTAGTCCAAAGCCACTATCAGATGGGAATCTCTTCATTCTATTAGCGACATGCCTTGTGATCTCTCTAGTCCCACATCTGCACATTTATCATGAGTTGAGTCTTATTTTACACTCTCATAAAAATCATAAAACTTGAAAAAATTCAAAAAACAAGTTTTTACCTGCATTGGTCCACTATTCGCCTAGTGGCAGAGGTAGATTTGGATCCCCTCTGAAATTTGTGCTAGCATAAGCATAGTCATCCACCATAAGTTCTGGAATTCAAACCACGTGAAGAAATGTGATGGATAGTGCATATGTTGACCCATGCCTCCTTAAGGCATGAGCTGGCTCCATCTCACGAGCCTCAGATCTCAGGCGGCAGGATGTGGTACTTCTGCCAACTGATACTAGAAGAGTAGTATTTGCTCCAACAAAAAGGTCACTAGTATGGAATCAAACCCAAACTGCTTCAGGTGTCCATGCTTACCCTTGATCAGATCATGTTTCATGTTCTCCAAAAGGCGTCCACACTAGTTGAATATGGTGGGGGTCAAACAAGGAATGGGGTACTAAAACTGAGACTTGGAAGCCTCATGAAAAGCTTGCATGCGCAATTCACACACCATGGTGAACAATATTATTCTCAAAACGAGGTTATTATTAATTATTGCAATCTTCACCTTACCTCCATTGGTTATCTCGGCACTAGGACAATATCTATGGACTAGACTCCTGGTACTCTCACCTCCTTTGTGAGATCAAAAGAGTTGAATGGCTTCTCCTCTACGAGATAATCCCATGATGAAATATATTTCCATCTCCTCTAGTTCTAGTTCTTTCCCTTTGATGATGAAGATCTTGTGATCTACATCCCAAAGGTTGATCAGATAGGGTAGAAACTCCATCTATGCCCTCAACCCTATGATATGGAAGAATTTCAGTAGGCCACAATCCCTCAAATCATTTATGCATGCCGGATCTTGAGATTCTTGGCGATCCTCAGCCTCATGGCCTCTTTCTTTCCACTCTAGGATCATATTTATCCCACAAACAACATTTAAACAAAATCAACAATTTTTGCTTTAAAATGAGTTTTTAATCTCCAAAAATCGCTCTCGGCACCATCGCGTCTGTTTTCCAAAACAGTGCGATGGCATCGTGTGACCCTTTGGACTCAAGCTCGACATTGCGGGTTCAATGACCATACTGTGATGATCACCAGTGACCTAAATTTTAAAAATCCTCTTTTCTAGCTTAAATTTCATCATTAAAACTGCATAAAAGGGTAGTGAAATGCAAGAATAGGGATGAGGCGCTTACCTGTCATAGACAGATTGTGAAATGGTACCCAAAATCTCCCGCAACAATCACTGGAAAATCAAGGAAATTAGGGCACAAAAACACTTTTAGAGCTCAATTTGGTAAAATGGTAAAAAATGAAATACTTTTACCTATTTATAAGATTTGAAAGTCATTTTTTCAAATATTTTGGTAATATTTCATATTTTCTCGATATCAATGTTGGGTGTGTTTCATGTGCAATTACAGGTGCCTACAATGTGAACAGTGATCATTATCGACCGATTCTAGGAGTTTTATTTTATCTCTTTTTCGGACTCCTTAAATAAACGATAAAGGAAACTCCTTGGAGTCATCTTTCAACTCTTTTCTTACTCTCGAAAATCGAAAATATTGCTGAGTACTTATCATTTTGAACTCATTAAAGTAAATGAATCGATGTCATCTCAGTATACATTTACCCATTTTTGGGTTGAGATTGACTATTTACGAAAAAGGTACACCTTCCTCGACATGATCAAGAGGTTCCCTCGGATATTGTTTTCTACCTTTTTGGGTTCGAGGGACAAATTATGAAAAGGGACATGATGCAGTTTTATTTTTCATTTCTTTTTCAAACTCTCTAAATATGAAAAATATATCGATTTATTCTTACGTCATGCTTGTTAAAGTTTTGCAACGAAAGGCTTGTCACCATGACGAGGCCAAGCTTCTCCTTCCTAGAGCTCATAAAACTTACTAGGATCGATTCATTCGAATAATGAACTTACATAACAAGCATATGCTATCGCCTTCAAGCTTGTGATAAAAAATAATTGGGGTACTCTCTAGAAATAGCAGGGGAAAATGAAGATGAGACATCCTTTGTATCAGCAACATGTTACTCTTGAACATGATACTCTTATGCTCTCATGTCGCGTTTGGGATATCCTCACTCAGTCACTTGTCCTCCCAAGTTTGGGTGATCCATCTTGCCTCTCATTTGACAATTCCACTCTATCATCATGAAGTTTAGTCCCATGTTAGGTCATATGCTACCACACTCTGGAGTTGTGTCACTAATATGTTCAAGAGAAGTCCAATCTGTAGCTATTTAGCTATACATTGTTTGAGGCATTGCTACAATCATGAATATCATTCCACTTTATTCCTTGTTTCATGTCGATGATGGGGGACTCATCATTGCCCTCGTTTGATGGGTCACTTCCTGTTGACTTCAGATCGTTATCAAGGAAGATGACTTAGGAACTCCCTTTCAGTACCTTAGAGCTGGGATGACTTAATGGTCAGTTCTTCGCATCTGACGACGGGTCTTCATTATTGGATTTTGTTTGGGTGATTCCATGAGTATTCAACCTGAACTTCATTATCACATTAATGGATTGTACTGTTGTGCCTTGAGGGCCATTGTCGTTACTGGTGGTTTCTCTCGTACTTGTTAACACTCCACATCATTGACCGCTAATCAGGTGGTTTTCTAGCAGGTTCAACTTCAACACGTTTATTCACATGCTGGGATTCATATATTGATGGGGTCGGGATGGAGAACAAGACCCTAAGTCATGTCTATTATGGCCCAGGCTACATGGATTATTATGTTATTCATGATTGTACACATGTTTATACTATATGGATAGTTGTGACCATACGGTGAGACTTAATATTTATACTGATCCTTGTTATCTGGATGGTTGTGCCTATACCATGGATCGTTTTGTATATTCTTCATCATCTGGATGGTTGTGTCCATGTCATGGATTCATGTCTTAATCTCAAACATGTATATGTATATGCGTCCTTGATTTGCAAGTCTCTTGACAGTGTGTGTCCTCGTCCTTGCCAAAATCTCGTAAAGCATTTCATCCATCACTCCTTATTCTGCCTTCATGCTTTTGGGGCATCTATTACATAGTATTTTTTCAAGCCTCCTGCACTTCCCTATGACATACCCTGAAGTGCCTAAAACATGATCATTATACAATATAATCATCAATGTATACATCTCATATCCCTCCTTTAAATTTTCTTCGAAAATATATCGAGCTTTCCCTGAAGAAATGGCTCATGAAACCCTAAATTGAGAGTCATCACCCTTATGAAGCTCAAAAATGTGATGATCACCTATTGCACCTTTTTAATCTGTTGATGGCATCACTCTTTTCTCTTTCATACCCACGATGGTCTCAAAAAAGAATTTTTCCTAAAGAGGATGAAAAGTTTCATGATATAGAAGCTTTTAGAGAGGCAAGGTGGAGGTGGTTTCGCATAGGTGAGGTCGAATCCTCCTTTTTTGACCTCTTGGTCTCATCCCTATGAGCTACCTCCTTAAGAAGTGGGCCTAATCCTATCTTTGTAGGAGGCCTAACTCCCTCTCCCATCCTATAAATTTTCCCTCTACCATTCCCAAATGGTTGATCTATGTCCATTTGCACCCCTATGTTGAGCTTATGCTTACAGGTTATTCATTAGACTTGGAGAAGGAGTGTTGGAGAGTTTCTTGGCTTGGATTTGGATTAACCCTCAAGGAAATCCTTTCAACATCAAGGCTATGGTTGTAAGCTTCCCCTTTACTCTTTAGATAATAATACAACTGTTGGTTTATCTTCCCAAAATATATATTCTCATGTATGTATTGGTTTGGCATTCCTTGATCAACTAAATAGATTATTATTGGATTTGTTATTGGTATTGGAATGCTTTGGTGTCTCTTGCTTGTTTTTGTAGGTGCATAAACATTGAAAGAAGAAGGAAAAAGACCTTGAAACAAACAGTTCGAGAATGTAAATAAAAAAAAATCATATTAGCATTAGATCAGGGTAGGCCTTCTCTCTTATTCTATATTTCAATCATAATCTAGGAATATGTCTAGTTGATTATCCCTTCAGTTGCTAGACCCACTCATTGAGCTAGATGGATATTCTCTGTCTGAAGAGAGGATTAACCTTGTCAACAAGGGAGACCTCTTAGAGTCACAATCACCCATTACCTGCCAGACACAGATTCCCCAACTCATTGCAATTGATATCTAAGAAGAGGTATCCTCATAATGTAGGATTTCATAGACTCCCCTTTGTTCATATCATTGTATTTGAGTTTATCTTTCAAGGAGATGATTTCATTCAAATTGTTGACATCATACATGACAGTTATCTTGTCATACATATCCTTAGAATTCCTCAAATTTCCAACATATTCCAGTAAATTATATTGTAAACCATCTTTTATAATTTGTTTTTATTTTAACTCACCTTTCTTGTGCTTATTCTTGAAAACAAAATAATCATAATTCATAGGGTTGGGTACTTTTCCTTAAATGTAATCCAAAACATCATTGTTGTCAGCTATTATTTCCAACCTGACTTTCCATGCAATAGAGTTAGATGAGTCACCCAAATTCTGATTTTCCTTAAATAATGAAGACATCTTGACTTGACTAGATTGCCTCCTTCAACTTTTCCAAAGATGATTGATTCAAGTCTTGTCTCCTTTTGGGCTTTTCCTTCACCTTAGCTCTAATACCGTGTTAAATTTTCATATTGTTCTATGTTGTATCAATTACTTTACCCAAATTCAATACTTCAATTAGAAATATTTTCAATACCAACTAATCTTTCCATTCATCAATAGTAATTGAAGATAGAACAATAAATACAATGACAAAGGAGACAATCAACACATCAACAAGAGATATCGGGTTTGGTCGAAGATGAAGGAAACACCCCACAAGGGGGAAACCCTTCGAAATTATTCTTCTATTAGATTGTCATAAAATTTTCAACAAAGAGGACAATGAGCCCAATACAATATTTTCCATCAAAACAACCCAATAACATTCAGAAATATGTTTTTAGCATAATAATATATCAAAGACAACTTTTCTTGTCTGCAGTCAATTGTGGTCAACTTCGGTCAATGGTAAAATTTGAGTCAAACTTCCTGGTCACATGGATGAGGAGTTGTGCGAGTGATTGAAGGCTTCCAATCAATCCCTTGAGCCTACAAGCTATCGAATATGGTTTATTTTTTCCTGCGACGAACCGATGACTGTAACCCAAAACCCTAAAAGCAGATGCGAGCCTCAGACCCTTTAATTCCAGACCTTTGTGAACTTTTTTTGTCGACCCAACCTCAAACTTGTGCAAACAAACTAATGAAGAATAGAATAAGAAGTTTCTTGGTGATGTCCAAATGAGCTTGAGGTCACTTGTATTTATAGCCTTCCTAGGGTTTCATATATGCTTTAGGGCTAACTTGATCAAATATGCACATGTGGGCTTATAATTCAAAAATACACTTTCCCTTTTCCAAATTTAATGATATTTAGGTCAATTTTGGTCCTCTCAAAAATAGGGATTCAATGCAATCATAATATCTAGCAAATGAGCTATCTAAAGTGGAATTTGTCCCTAGTTTCCAATTTTAACAGACTTCAATGGACACCAAACTCTATGGAATTCCTCCATCTATGACCAAGTTATAGAACTTTCCTTGGACCTTACATTTAGTTTTTAAAACTTTCCTTTTGTGTTCTATTTCTTTCATTGTCTTCTTCTTAGGCTTGAGAAACATTGAAAAAATAAAAATAAATAAATAAATAAAATAAAATAAAATAAAATAAAAAAATAAAAAATAAAAAAAAATCTCACTATTCTTGTTGAAGCACAATCACATTTTCTCTAGCAATAGAAGCTTCATTAGGTTGCATAAAATGTGTTTTGAATTCACCTATTCTCCTTGAATTTTGTCCTTTCATACACTCTGATTTCTTATGTCCTCCAACTCCACAACAATAACAAGTAATTACATACTTGACCTTTTCTCTTTTGAGACTTCCTTTGCCACTTCCAACATTGTTTCCATATCTATCACCTTAGTCACTAGTGGATTCTTCTTCCTTCATTGCCTCTAGAAATCGTAGTCTTACCTCTACCTCTAAAACCTCTTCCTATGCCTTTCTAATGTGTTTTTTATATTCAATTTTTCCTATACCTTGAAGGTAATGTGATAGTCTTCATCAACGGTTTAGAAATAATGTGTACACATTTTGTCTTGAATAAATTGTTTTAGGTCATTCACATACCTTCCAAATATTTGGAACTATGGTTATTTTATACTTAATTGAAGTGAGTATGAAAAACTCTTTAGTGTACTCACAAATATAGGTTTCATTTTATCTTATATTCTAGACTTGTCTATAAAAATTTTGTTAGTAATCAATAGGAAAAAATTTCTCCTTAATCTTCGTGACCATCTTCTTCCAAGTCTTGATCTTTTCTAGATGATTATTTATTCTGCCTTTCTATAGCATATCCCACCACAATGAAACATGACCCTTTAACTTCATCATGGAAAATTTCACCTGATTCGGATCCTAAACATTTTCATACTCGAAGTATCTATCGAGTTCTCCAATGCTATCAATGAGCACATTAGCTCTCAGATTTCCATCATAACAGGAAATTTCAACTCTTGCACTAACTCTATTTCTCAAATATGAAATCAACCTCATTGTTGGGTCTCTCTCCTCAACATCCTTTTCTTCATCTATTTCTTCTTCTCGCTATGAATCTATTTTTTCATCTCTATTTCTTCTATGCTTCAAATATTATACTATTCATTTTAACTCTGTTAGAAAAAATACTGAGAGGGGGGGGGGGTGAATCAATATTTTTACTTACTTAAGCTTCAATTTTAAATTTATAGAATTGTATGCTATTGTTATTTATAAAACTCGTGTTTGTACACATCTTCAATGAATGAAATTCATGTATGTGCATATTACCACTTTTTCACAATTCCCATAAGTTATTTAGCTTAACCATTGCATCATTATTTTATTACTTATTCATCATGCAGTAATTAAAAATAGTAAAATTAGATAGACCATAATAGATAAGTAGCACATCAACATATAAGGACACCAGGATTTTAGGTGGAAATCCAATGTGGGAGAAAACCATTGCTATTGTCGTCTTTGTCTTCTTCTTTTATTATAAAGAAAAACATTGTTACAATGTAGTACTGGCACTGACTCTTTCCATCACGTAGGCTCCTACCTACGGGAGGCTACAATCTCCACTCATTATCTAGCTCGTAATGAAAGAAAACTCCTACTCCCTTTTCGAACATTGTGACCCTTAGCAACTTTGTCGACCATGTTTAAAAAATTTCATACTAGAACCACTTGTCAAACAACCATCAAACAACTTACATGCCACCACCCACACTAACCATGTACCAAGATATAAAACATTGAATATCTAAAGACCAATACCAAACATTGAATACTGAATCTAATCCTAAATCACTAAGTTACAATACTAAATACCAACCAGATCAAACCTATATACAAATAATGCAAATACCAAGCATTGAATCACTGAGTACCAAACATGAATACAAATATGCCAATTAATGGATCACTTAATACCAATATATCAATCCAACGAATACATTGCATCAAAAACCCTGCCCAACTAAAGTAAATATTGTCATAACAAAACAGTGCCAATCTATCTAGAACCAAGTCAATACCCATCCTTTCTCATCATCATATATGAATCATCAACCAATCATAGATTAACTAGATTAAGAACCAAATTATGATCAAAAAATATCATAACACTCACAATGACATCCTTGAAAAACATCAACAAACAAAAGAACATTCACTCATTGTCATAGCTAGAGCAGCACTACAAACCCTGGTCTGATCAGAACAAGTATGCAAATGACATTACATATATCCATGTATATACTTGCTTCATGTTTATGAAACCTATGTATAGATCTCAAGACATATTTTCACCATTCCTTAATAGAAAATCATATATTACTGAAACTTCATCAACCTTTATTAAACATTAACTAATTTCCTACATAACCATACTTATCAACAAGTAGTAGCATTAGTAAAACCACATTTACTCATCTAATATACACAACTATTATAAAGCAGATGCATGTATGCACTCATTATTTAGGAACACAACCTACATACAGATATAAAATCATATAATTAAATCATCTATGCAAACATAACCCATGTTAAACACATTCTGCATACTACAATGTCAAAATCATAGATCTTTGTAAACACATTCAGTTCATTTCTCTACAATAACCATTGATCCCTCATTCATTAGTAAACAAATCAGTTAATAATGTCCATTACTTTTCCAATACGCTTTCATATCTTTCAGATCTTAGCCTTCTCCTTCCTTCTTGGTGCACACATGTTCAAAATCAGATCGCACATGAATGATCTATCAAATTCACACACAACTCCTTCATCTCCTTCTCCTTTTATAGCTTTTTTTTCTTTCTAATACCTCAGGCAAATCCTTTGGTAATGTTGTCAATAATTCTTGACAGGATCAAATAGACATTGCTGACACAAAATTGTGGGAGATTACCATGGGAAATGCTCATGGTTTTCCATTTTCCATGGGTAGGATCACATACGTGACTTTTGTTCACTAAACCTATGTGTGTACATGACTTTTCTTGATAGTGGTTAAATATACTTTTTAAGCTTCACACTTTTGCATGCATCCTTTATGCATGGGAAATTCTCATGGTTTTCTATTTTCCATGGGTAGGATCACATATGTGACTTTTGCTCATTAAACATGTGTATGTATGTGACTTTTCTGCATAGTGATTGCATATACTTTTCAAGCTTCACACTTTCCATATCAATACTCTTCTTTATCCTTTTTAATCCTTGTACCATCATTCATGTCATTTGCAACAGTTCTATAATCATCATGATATTATAGCTAGATTTACAACAAGGACACATTTTACATGGAGGTTTTCATCAAGGGCAACATATTAGCCATAATTCCAACAAACTCTTCTAATTCTCAATTTCCTACACCTCCTTGTCCTACCCCTCTTCTCCTAGGTGAATTCCTTACAAGTTGTAAACATCTCACCAACATCCACATACCTCAACCCAATTTATGTGACCCAATTAATACTCCAACACTCCTATTGTGCAACCATTGAACAAGGTTTCATGTTACCCTATTACATGAATCAAATCAAGGTGAAAATCCTAGAATGAAACTACTTTGATACCACTTGACACAACCTAGGTTTTGTAGTTTTCACAACTACAAAATTTGGATTGATTTTACAAAGCACATAAGCCATCCCATTATATTTTTGGCTACTATATTAATTAATTCAAGAACTAAATCACATAACACAAACAAACAGTAATTCAAATCTAGTCACAAGAACGTAGAAAGGAATTCAAATATCTTTTTATTCATTCAAAAGTTGGTGTTACAAATAAGAATACAAATATGATATTGGATCCCTCATAGTATTTGAAATTCTCACACTATTTCACAATGATACCATGCACAACAACTGAACACCCTCGCTAACTCATATAATAGCTAGTTGTGCTCTTTGGAAAATCGTGTAACAGCCAAACCAACACCAACAATCCAACAACTCGAAGCGAGCCCACAAAAACCAATAGTAAAAAGAAAAAAATACCCTTTTCTTCCATGTTCATGCAATTTATCCTCATGTTGATCTCTTTGTATTCCACTAAAACAAATCATTTCTCCTATCGTTGACTACTTCACCTTCCAGAACTAAGTAGATTCACTTCTTCTTAGTATGTATACAAACCAAATTGTAATCTTCGTCTCATTTTTGCAGTGAGTCTCATAATGGTTGTCTTGTAGTATCCCAACTAAACAACTATATATTTTGGATGTGTCATCACTCTACATAGCATGAATATTAGCACACAATCCTAGGAGTGTTAGCAACTTGAGAGTCATCATAACTTTTAATCAAATGTATCTACAAGAGTAGCAAAAACTTTCAGTTAGATGTGTTAGAAACTAATATGATAGGTGTATCAGCAACTAAAAACACATGGGGGTAACAACACTTATTACAAACTCAACGAAAACTTGTTTTTGGTTGATGAGGATTTCCCAAGGCTAAGGATGCTCCTACATCATCATGGCAATTTGAAGATTCATGAGGGATGTGAAAATTCACTCCTCATTTGCATAAGCATGTCCTCATACCTCGAAAGGGGGTGGGCTTTTAGCACTAGTGCCTTTTAGCATAGATAACTATTAGTACTTAGAGCTTTGATCACTCTTGCTCTTTGCAGATGGTAGGATGAGTTATGGTGAGGCTACGAGTCTATCTTGAAGTTGATATGAGCAACAACCCCCATTCCACTATTTGATTTTGTTGGGCTTATAATGCATGTACCTGAACTACAACATTATTAATGATAAGTTATTCATTTTTCAGCATAGATTCCCATGCATTCCTCTGTTGATTGTAATGGATAATATATACTCCAATGATGTGTGCATTCCTTCTCTCATATAAGTTATATTTTGATTAACTAATTCATGGCTATTCCTTATATGTTTGCATGGAATTCATGCTCTCTCATTCCACACTAATGCTAGTAACCAATTGTGAACTAATTTTCAGATAACCTATAGTACTTTCTTACTTGTATGTCTCAGATGGTTTTAGCTAACTAACTCCTCTTTGAGATGTACTTCTTCTTGTTCTTTTGTTGCTATATTCTTGTAAATTTCTCTACAATTTTGTCAATTGTGGGTTGATTTCATCCTCACTCTCTGGATATTCCATACCTTTCCTGACTCTAACAGCTCTTCATATGAATTCTAAGAGGAAAAACACATGGTGGTATTTGAGACCACATAGCATATGGGGATCCTATCCAAAATGATGTGAGGTTAAATTTGGACTTCACACCAAGGAGGCCCCCTTATTGTTGGCATTACATTTTTCCTTGTCAACAAATTTGGCACTAAAAGGAGAGAAGATGACAAGTTGAACCTGTGGAGCTTGCATCTTTAAATTATTTATCTTAAATGCATCACTGTAAGCCTATTGTGTGGATTTGTGTTTTTGGAGAAGTGCATGACGTAAATCATATTGAAATAATTAATCTCTTGTTAGAAAATAAGTTTGATGGTGAAAGTGAAACCTCTACAATAGAACATATTTGTCAATTTCTTGAAGGTTGCATCTTGAATAATGTGTCTAATGAAGTGGCCATATGCGAAATTTTCAATATTTTATTTGAAGGTCATGTCAAAGCCTAGTGTCAAACTCTACTACCTGCATCTATCTATTCACTTGAATAATTCAATGATGAGTTTGTGTTTCATTTTGAGGAATGTAGTCATGAGAAAGTTTTCAAAAATATCAATAATCTTAGAATGAAACTGGGTGAATCATTGGACGATTTTATATCTAAATTTAATAATATTTGTTATACATTTCTCGAGAGATGAAAATTGGAATTATTTTCATGAAAATTTTTCATGATTGGTTCACCTTTTTTTGGAACAATTTAAATATGAAATAAATATCGACAATTAGTTATTTGATGATTCTAGTAATCTACAAGTTACAAATAAAAAATATCTTATCCATACATTCACTATGCCAACTTTTGTCTCTTTTTCAAATGTCAAGGGTTTAGGTTTAGTTTCAATTTATTTGCTTACTAGAGTAGCTCTGAATGCATTTACTTTCATAATGAGTTTCATGCTTGCATTATTTTCATTCACATTTAGATAGTTCTATTGCATTACTTTTTCATTATGCATTTAGTTTTTGTTTGCATTGCATTGCATTATTAAGTTTATTTTGCATTTAGCATTCACTATTGCCATTGCTTTTATTCCCATTAAATTTAGCTTTCTCTCCTTTCATTACATTGTTCAGTCACTATTCCATTTAATATCACTTCTTGGCATTACTTTCCTTTATGCAAGCTTGTACATAAATAAAACCCTAGAAGAGATTATTTACACATTTTTCCCTAGTGTTGAAATCCCATAAGTGTTTGTATGTGGATTTGATTCCTACTCCATGAGGCAACCATTTGCAAACCCTGACATTGAAATACTCCTGAATACCTTTTCCACAAGCCTAATCTATTAATGAGGGAAATACAAGTTGATACTAGTGGGGACCTCTAATAAGCTAAAAGGCCTATATCAATAACATGAGGTTTGTCTCCAATATGGTCCTAAATATCTGATTTTGTGTTCTTACTGTCCACCTGTGAGTTGGAGACGTGACGGGGAATATGATATGAGGGTAAACCCAAGTAAGAAAATCTTTTAGTTTTTATAAAATGAGGAACAAATTATTGCCCATCAAATCAGTCAAGATCCCTTATAACCTCTATTGCAATGAAAATCATAAGAGATAATGTTAAGTGCATGTAAAAAAAACAAATAAGAGGGTAAAGGCATGAGAAAGGCTTCCTACGTAGAGAGGTGATGTAAGAAACTTCATCGAGGCTATGGATTCTTGATAGTAGCGAAGCAATGCTTGTGATTTCTTGACTAACTCTAACGAGGCTATAGACACTCACTGGTAGTGGAGAAACACCAGAGACCCAATTTAAGTTTTGAATAAAATAAACCCGTTATCATCTTTTATGTTTCATTGTTGAAGGCTTACACATGTGAAATCTTGGTTTAATGTGTAAAAACTAACGGGACCTAACTGTTAGACAAACATATGGCATATCTTTATGGTCAATTAGATCAAATTGGTACCAAATTTATGAGTTCAATACTTCCTAACAATTATTTTTGAGACTTTATATTTTGAAAGGATGAAGCCAAAGATGCTAGATTCTATGAGTGATTTTCCAATTGTTGTAGTTTCTATAACATCCCCAAAAGTTTAGCATGTACACCTAAATTTTGGGTCCCCCTTGTTTTACAAGTTTGCATTGATTTTTTATTTCATTTTCTAGCCAAACCCTTCATAATGATTTTATCATCACAAAATATGATTCAAGTATGAACCATGGCTTCTTTATTTGTCAAGTTTTTGTGCATGACCTTTTGATGCTTCATTCTATCATTTTAGAACTTATATAAAAAAATTGAAATTCATGATTATCTTTGAAGATTGATTCAATACAGGTACTTCACTTCTAGAGGCTATAAAAACATGTGATGTATATTCACCCCAAAACTATCCCTTCTTAACTCAATATTACTTGAATGGGAATCTATAACCAAGGCCATAGTACTTGATCGATTCTATTTGAGGAATATAGTTAGATGTCTTGATTTGATCACCATGAGTGATGCTATGATATACATGCATGGGGTATATTTAAGTTAATATATTTTGAAGCAAGCAGGATTTAATGGGAGTAATATTGTGGCTTACACTTTTGGTTTTCACCAAATGAGAGTTGTTGAAATGTGGCAACAAGAATATTACAATTTAATTTGTCCTTCAATTAAATTGTGAATTAAAATCGAATTTAGTCTTAATAGCTACTTGAAAATAATTAATTAAGTTATTTTGACTTAATTATTTGGAGAATTTCAAGTTAGAAGTCTTTCTGAAGTCATGCAAGAGTGATCCCTTAAATTAAGGAGATAAGCCTTAAATTAAGGAGATAATATTGAGTTATATTTGAGTTGTAATTTGTTAACTCAGTTTATTGAGTTAATTCCAGTTAAATTAGTTCCAAACGGTTTGAGGAACTAATAGAGAGTTAACAGTTAATTGATGCATGCATGCACTCAACTAGTGTACTCCAGCTAATTGAAGATTCCCTCATCAGAAATTCATGCATGTCTATTCTGAAAAAGACCAAGTTAAGTTAAATGTCAAGGTCAGTGTACTATCAGTTGCATGTGTTTTCCTGGAAAGAAAACTCTTGGATGCAGAAGGAATCATTCCTTGAGGATTGCAAGGTTCTGACAGTGTGTGATATTAGGAGATCATCCACTTGGTAAATCGATTTTTTCCACTTGGTTGAAGGAGATCATCCCAAAGGAATAGCGCAAGGAAATAGGAGCTTGAAGGGCAGAGAGGAAGGCTTGCGAGAAGTTAGGATTGCCTATGAGCATAATTGAGGATTGTACTAAGAGCTGGCTAGCTATGAGAGCTAAGGCTTTGTACAATTCCTATTTGTTTCCACCTTGTATGATAATACAGATAGTGGGGTTTTTAGTTGAGGCTTTCCCAAAAGTATTTTCATGTGTATTGTGTTTTGATTCTTTTTCTTCTAGTTATATTGTTCAGCTCGATCTTTAAGCTTCCGTAAATTGATAGTAGAAGTAGGTTATAGTATTTTGCTTTGGTTATATTGCATTATTGGGTTAATCTACAACACATTTTCTACATGGTATCAAAGCCAAGTTTATCAGAGCTATGAACAATATATGGAGAAGAGAATTTGAAGTTTGAAGTTCGGGGTTGCAGGTGCAAATCGAATTCTTATCATACTTCAAGTTTGGCCAATGGCGTTCTATGGCTTGAGACTCGATATGCCTTGGAAGGTAGCTCGAATTACATAGCATGGAAAGATAGAATGGAGGTTGTATTAGAAGAAAATGGCTTGAAGGAATTCATTGATCAAGAAATCCAAAAGCCAGCTTCAACTAATGCAGAAGAGTTGGCTGAGTGGAAGAAGTGTGTGGTGAAGGTGAGACGGATCATCCTTAAGGGATTTCAAGACAATATTGTCTCTAGCCTCCATCAGAAGGATACTCCATTTTCAATGTGGAAGACATTGAAGGACCTCTACCAGAACAGTAGTGACAAGAGGAAATTGGTGCTCAAGGATAAGTTTTGAAGAATCAAGATGGAGAAGGGCAATACTATTTCCACATATCTGAACAAGCTAACCACTTGCAGAGATGAGCTTAGAGTGTGGGAATAACTACTATAGATGATGATATGGTGAGCCTCTCTCTCCTCGGCCTTCCAAAGAGCCAGAATAGCTACCAGGACTCTGTGAATGGAAGGGAGAAACTGCCAGATTGGGAACGATTGTGATTGGATCTCATGCAGGAGGAGATCAAGAGGAGCACATGATATGGTTTTTCATCCAAGGATGATGATGAAGAAAATATGGCTTAGCAAGTAAGGCAAGGAAAGGGAAGGGGAAGGCTTCCCATTCCAAATTGAATTATTCTCATGGAGGGAAGAAGGGTGACAAGTCTAAAGTGATATGCTTTAATTGTCATGAGATGGGACATTTGAGACTAATTACCCATTAAAGAAGTCCAAGAAGGGATCCTTGAAAGGATCAGAAGGTGAGGTATTAGCCTCTCAGTTCGAAATGGACTTTACCCTCATCTCATGCATGGTGTCATCAATGATGGGTTGTGTTTGGTATCTTGACAGTGGAGCCTCATTCCACATGACCAGTGATAAAATTTTATTCAATGCCTTGGAGGAGAAAGACCTCAAGATGCACATAGAGATGGGTGATGAGAGAAGATATAATGTTTTAGGAGTGGGAACGATTGCTTTTTAGAGGGATCATGGACCTCCTATCACCTTGACAGATGTGATGTATGTGCCTGGACTGAATAAGAACTTGGTTTTGGTCGCAATGTTAGAGGACAAATGCTACAATGTTGTCTTCAGTAAAGGAAAGGTGTTCCAAAGACACATAACCATGGGTCAGACCAAGAGGTTAGGGATTCGGGTGAATAATCTCTATAAACTAGAGGTAGATGATTGTGTAACATTGAGTATGAAAGAAGAATTGGTGCATAGCCAAGACATTGCCAAGTTGTGGCACAGGCGGTTGGGCCATTTGCATCATGGGGCTTTGAAGATAATGCAGCTGATATCTACAAGACTTCCCAAAGGTAAACTTGAGCAAGTTGACACATGCAAAAGTTGTACCTTGGGAAAGTACACCAAGTCTTCCTTTCATGATCGAGACAGTCGAGCGAAGGATATCTTAGAGCGAGTTCATAGTTATGTGTGTGGACCATTCTCGACGATATCCATCGTGAAGCAAAGGTATTATGTGATTTTCATTGATGATTATTCTCATAAATGTTGGATTTATTTCATGCAAAAGAAGGACCAAACCTTCACAATTTTTTGTGAGTTCAGAGCTTTGGTCGAGAAAGAGTCAGGGAAGAAGATCAAGGCCTTGAGAAGCAACAACGATGGAGAATATGTCTCTCAAGAGTTTAAGGGATCTATGCACCAGAAGGAATTAAACAGGAGTTGACGGCACCTCATAACCCACAGTATAATGGGGTGGCCGAGAGGAAGAACATAACTATTGTAGGGGCAGCACGAGCGATGCTACATGACCATGGCCTACCACTTCACTTGTAGGCTGAGGCATGCAATGCAACAGTCTATTTGTAGAATAGAAGCCTGCATCGCATACTTGGGATGAAGACACCAGAGGAAGCTTTCTCCAGTAAGAGACCAGATGTGGGTCACTTCAGGATCTTTGGCTCATTGGCATATTGTCGTGGGATAAAGGATGCACAGGAGAAGCTTGAGCTGACATTAGAGTTGGGGATATTTGTGGGGTACACTGATACACCTCACAACTATCAAGTGTACTTGACTACCATTTAGAGGACAATGATTCACATAGATCTCAGGTTTGATGAGCAGAAGGCCATGCAAGTTTCCCTTGAGAGGGAGCTCCATCTACAGGTTGTGGAGGAACTGTTGGTTCCTAAGGAGGAGGAGCCTTAGACTGATGCAGAGCATTCGCATGCAGAGGTTCCAGGAGTGGAGACATCCACTCAAGAAGATTCTTCCAGAGATGGATGGAAGCGCACAAAAGAATTTGATAGATTGTTGCAAGATGTGAGAGACAATGTGGGAGTACGATCTTCTTAGCTCAGACAAAGGAGGTCACCTGAGAAGTACACTGGATACATGGCCCTTGCTAGGGAATGTGTTGAGACCAAGCTATCTTCCTTTAAGGAAGCAGTGTAGCCCCCAATTTGTGTTGATGATATGGTGGAGTATGACTCCATAGTTCATAACAACGTTTTGGACATGGTTCCGCGACTAGAGAACAAGTTAGTTGTGAGTTCTCATTGGATTTACAAGGTAAAGCAGGCTTATGATAATGGGAGGATCATGTTGCTACAGTATATTTCGATAGAGGAGCAAGCTGCTGACATTTTGACAAATGCATTGTCAAAGTGTAAATTCAAGTTCCATAGAGATAGGATTGGAGTGGCAGATAATCCCTTTCTTGTTAAGAGGGAGTGTTGAAATGTGGCAACAAGAATATTCCAATTTAATTTGTCCTTCAATTAAATTGTGAATCAAAATTCAATTTAGTCTTAACAGCTACTTGGAAATAACTAATTAAGTTATTTTGACTTAATTAGTTGGAGAAATTCAAGTTAGAAGTCTTTCTGAAGTCATGCAAGAGTTATCCATTAAATTAAGGAGATAAGCCTTAAATTAAGGAGATAATATTGAGTTATATTTGAGTTGTAATTAGTTAACTCAGTTTACTGAGTTAAGTCCAGGTAAATTGGTTCCAAACTGTTTGAGAAACTAATAGAGAGTTAACAGTCAGTTGATGCATGCATGCACTCAACTAGTGTACTCCAGTTAACTGAAGATTCCCTCATTAGAAACTCATGCATGTCTATTTTGAGAAAGACCCAGTTAAGTTAAATGTCAAGGACTGTGTAATATCAGTTGCATGTGTTTTCCTATAAAGAAAACTCATGCATGTAGAAGGAATCATTCCTTGAGAATTACACAATTCTGACAGTGTGTGAGATTAGGAGATCATCCACTTGGTAAATCTAGGTTTTCCACTTGGATGAAGGAGATCATCCCAGAGGAACAACGCAAGGAAATAGGAGCTTGGATGTAGAGAGGAAGGCTTGTGAGAAGCTAGGATTTCCTGTGAGCATCTGTGAGGATTGTACTAAGAGCTGGCTAGTTGTGAGAGCTAAGGCTTTGTATAATTCCTATGTGTTTCCACCTTGTATGATAATATCAGTAGTGGGGTTTTTAGCTGAGGCTTTCCCCAAAGTATTTTCATCTGTATTGTGCATTGATTCTTCTTCTTCTGGTTATATTGTTCATTTTGATCTTTAAGCTTCCACAAATTGATAGTAGAAGTAGGTTATAGTAATTTTCTTTGGTTATATTGCATTATCGGGTTAATCTACGAGAAAGTTTCTACAAAAGTAGTTGGAGATATTTTGATTGAGAATAACAATGGCTAAGAAGGCACTATCGAAGATGGATAGTCACGATCAATTTTCTACTGTGGAGCATGCTGTAGAATTTTTTGGTTTTGGTAAGTTAGCATCAATTAGTAAAAAAAAAAATTGAAAATCATTCCAAAAAATGTTAAGTTAGGATATGGAAAAAAGAATATTGAATAAAAAAATGTTAGGGATATTTTGATGAATGAGTCCATATCAAATAAACTGTTAGAATAGATGCCATAAAAAAGGAAGGAAAAGATAAAAAATGTTATATCAGAGAGAAAGGAAAAATAATAAATTTCTGAAAGTGTTGCAAATCTAAATGCCACTACTCTCAGTCAAAGTTTATTTTTGCAAATAAAATGTTGTGTGCAGATTATTTAATTGCCACATTAATCCATAGAATCCAATTGTACAGTTTAATCATGAATGGATTTGATTTAAATTTTTTGTCAATAGGTAATAAATAAAATTGGCTCAACTGTTTAATCTAGGCCAATGGAAGCAATAAGGGATAGAAGTAGATTCGTCATTAAAAGAACAATGTTGAGTTTCTAGTCTAAGTACACTTGGGTAACTAAGATTGAAAAAATGTTAGGAGTTAAGAGTAGGTAGACAAATGAAATACAATTGGAGCATGAAACGACTTTATCCTAATATATAACATTGGAAATATGTGCATATGGTGATGGGTTTACGACTTTATCCTAATATATAACATTGGAAATATGTGCATATGGTGATGGGTTTTATTAATCATAAATCCTAAGTATCAATGTTATTTTTATCCAAACTTCATCCATTTATTCCCTAATACCCCATACATGTCACATCTGATAGAACTCTTGGGCCCACCATCACTTCTGCCTCGCATTCTTAAAACTCATTCATTTTATTTTTCATCCCGCACACTCTCCTGAGATCTGAAGGCTTACATCGTTCTTTGACCCTCATCCGCAACCCAAACTTTATCGGCTAGGGGAGGGGGTCCGAACTAGGCAGTTTTGGAAACCACCCCCTAAAACTACTTTTGCTCCATCCTAGTCTTTCAGGACTTAAAATGCCGAAAAAACTTACCACCCTAACTTGCTCCTAAATGCGGTTTTCATTCGACCATTCACCATCGCTCCTACATTGTCATCCACGTCTACTCCCAGTCACTTTCTCTGTCCAATCAACTGTCATCTATCCATTATTCATTTAATTCACCACTCCTATGAATTTATCCTCCATAGATCCATTTTAATAGTCTCGTTTGATAATTAATGAGGATTTATCTATTCATCAAACAACCTCGCTCCATTTTATTCAATACAAGCCCTATTCCTTCACAAAAATTATTACACAATACATTTCTAAAACTCAATTAATCACTAGAGATTTTGTGCTTGTAGCCTGAATGACAGACTCATCATTCAATTGAATTTTCAATTCTGTCCAAATCCAAGCCAACATCCACATCCACCTAATCCATTTTCAGTTATACTATTTTTTCTGTTATTACCGTGTTCCATACCAATTCTTCCCATTTCCGTTCAATTCAGCCTACAATTCACCTAACAAAATGCCTCCGAAGGGAAAGGAAATTGTAAAAATCCCAAATCCCCTCATTCATCCACAAGTTTACTTCCATCATAATCACTTGGTCAATAGAGACTGTAAAATAAATGATTCTTCCTCTCAATTTGATTTATATGAAATCTATTGCTAGATGGAAGACTAGCTAGTTAATCAGACAGATGAAATAGGACTTTCAGACTCCCACCTTCCTCACTACATTTTCCCACAGATACATAGAGCACTTGAATTTGTCAGGAAATGCCACGAATCCTATGATCCCAGTCAAAGAGCTACCATTTCAACTACAGGAGAAATCCTCTGTTTTATCAATGCTCAGTTTATTGAAAAAATGTTGCAGGCCCCAACTATTGCACCAACCCATCCTTTTTCTCATGAAATCCTGATAGAAGCCTATCAAAAACTATATTTTACTAAAGGTCTCAAACTCTTGAACTTTTCCTTGTTGTACATAGCCTTCTGCCTAAAATAAACCCTCCCTATGATTCATCCATGTTCCCAGACAGATCCACGCAAATTACCACTATTCTTTCTTATTTTCCTGGTTACAATTCTGATCAATATGTTAATGAAGCCATCCTAGGTTTCTTATCTATCTTTTATGCTTATTCTGAACCTACTATTCTCTATAACTTTAGCTAATTTCTAGTTGAAGCCTATAAAATTCCCTGTAAATTCTCTACAAATCTACCTCTGAGATCTATGTAGAAAATCTGACTGTAGATTAACTCGATAATGCAATATACGAAAGAAAAATACTA
The DNA here is from genome assembly GCA_000404065.3 of Pinus taeda. Lineage (NCBI taxonomy): Eukaryota > Viridiplantae > Streptophyta > Pinopsida > Pinales > Pinaceae > Pinus > Pinus taeda. The sequence continues at coordinate 14,246 of APFE030994594.1, read as the reverse complement.
TAATCTACTTCTACTATCAAACTTATGGAAGGTTAAAGATTGATCTGAATCGGAGCTAAACACATATAACCAGAAGAAGAAGAAGAATCAATACACATGAAACACGGGAAATACTCAGGGGCAAATCATACAAGGTGGAAATACATTAGGATTATACAAAGCCTTAACTCTCATAGCTAGCCAACACTTAGTAAAATCCTCCTGGATGGTCAAAGGTAATCAAAGCTTCTCACAAGACTTCTCCTCTACCCTCCAAGCTCCTATTTCCTTGTGCAGTTACCTTTGGGATAATCTCATTCACCCAGTGTAACACTGCTCTAACACACTGTCAGAATTGTGCAATCCTCAAGGAATCTTATTCCTTCTGCATGCATGAGTTTCCTTTATAGGAGGAACATGCAACTGATAGTACACTGTCCTTGACATTTAGCTCAATTGGTTCTTTCTCAGAATAGACATGCATGAGTTTCTGATGAGGGAATATTCAGTCATTTGGAGTACACTAGTTGAGTACATGCACGCATCAATTGACTGATAACTCACAATTAGTTCCTCAAACAATTTGGAACTAATTTAACTAGACTTAACTCAGTAAACAAAGCTAACTAATTACAACTCAAATATAACTCGATCTTATCTCCTTAATTAAGGGATAATATCCTTAATTTAAGGGATAATTGTTGCATGAATTCAGAAATACTTCTAACTCGAATTTCTCCAACTAATTAATCCATAATGAATTAATTAATTATTTTCAAGCAGTTGGTGAGACTAAATTCGAATTTTAATTCAATGACAAATTAAAATTGGAATATTCTAGATTCTATTTTTATCATTTCTTGTTGCTATTTTAAACAAATCCATCCATGGATAATTTGTCTAGTTTAATACTGAAGAAGTATTCAAGTATGCTTCAGCACTTCTATATATTTTTATATATTTTTAGAGAGACAAGTTTCCATTCACCTTATAGAAGCTAGATGGAGAAGGCAACTAGCAATCAATGATATTTTGGACTTATGTGGGAATGAAGGAGAGGTGAATTTACATATAAACAGTTCATAGAATAGTTTGTTCATCCAGCTATTAACCTTACGAGCAGCACTCCAGTACCAAGAATCAATGAGGAAATTGTGAAAGTATTGCAGCTGGTTGAACAAGCCACCACATGAGATTGTTATCCTTACCAAAACTATATAGAAATCAGAGTCTATGGCTGTGAGCTTCCACCCTACAAACTTCCTAAGTACCTCCCTATCAGAATTTTTGCATTGGAATATATTAGGCAGCGGTTAAATGTAGATGAAGTACATTTTGTAGCTGCAAAGAAGAAATCACAATTCAAGCTAAAGGCTCAAGTTGGTCCTTTCATATGCAATACTAGAGCAACAAGAGAAGAAGCATAAATTTTATTGAAGGAAATGAATTTTTGTCTCAGCTTCACTTGGTCTTATGACCCAATGGCAGTAATTTTAGAACTCAGGGTTAAAAATAAATTTACTGCATGCCACCATACAGCCAGGCTTGAAATAGAGTAGCACAAAAATCAGTTAGAATGGAAGGAGAACACCCTTCAAGAAGCAAAAGAACAGGTAGTCTCTACTTCAAATGTACAAACTCCACTTGCACGAGAAAAGATATCCAAGCGAGGAATGGAAGAACAATCATCCCCTACAACTGAAGCATTAAGCCAGGGCTTTAGAATTCTGCATAGAAAGAAGAGACCTAGTATCTTTGTGAAGGTTAGTGCAACAATTGAGCCACATAAAACAACATTTGATGGACTTAGGGAGACTTTTCTTTTTACACACTCTGGTGGATAGTCTACACAGTACCCCACTCATTCCACTACTTCTCAGGTACAGCAGGTGATTTAGACTAGTGGAACCAGTTAGAAGGAAAAAGAAGATGATATCTTCCATGTTTTCAGTGAAATTAAGAAGAAGAAATAGGAATTGAAGCTAAACACTTATAAATTTTGGAAACACTCTTCCAATTCTCAACCTAGACAACTTTCAGTATTTAACTCTAAGAAGGGTAAGATGCAAATGGCTTTCTTACAATCTCAAATTCCATAGCCAAGGACTCCTGCACATTATGAGAAGCATTCCTCCTTTGAGTTTAATGTACAAGATGTACATCCAATTGACAAAATTGATATGTACAAATAGATTGGCTAGATGATTTCTTCCACTTTAACTCATACTTCCATGAGTTTTTCAAAGTTATAGGTCACCATGGCCAATACACAATCACAACTCAAGTTGGAAAAAGTTTCCTAACTAGAAAAGGACACCAAGATCAAATCTTTGGAAGATTTGGTGTTGAAGATGGGATATGATCCCTCAAATATAAATGTTGTATAAGAACTTGTCAAGAAGAAAAATGTTGAGCTCTAAGCATTAAGGAAGCAACTCAAACTACCAGCTTCTAAGGACTTGATGACCAAGGAGATTGAAGAAACCAAGACTCATAAATCTGACATGATGAAGCTCATAATGGAACAAAATCTACAAATAAAATAGATGGAGGATAAAATGGAAAAATTAGTCAAAGAGAAAGAGGAAGACGTGAAAAGGACTCAAATTCTAATGGATGTAGTTCCTCTTTCAACAGTCTCTATAACCAGAGTTTCTACTTCAGGCACAACACCAACTACATGTACAACAAAAGGAGTTGAACAACTTGCAGAAGTTGTTCAGAACTTGTCCATTCAGACAATTGAAAGTAAGAAGTTGCAGGATGAACTGAAGGAATTAAAACATATGAAAGCAGTTGCAGACAATTCATATGCATTCGAGTTGTAGAGGAAAAAAAGTCAAATTGAAGTTTTGCAGAAGGAAATCAAATAATCTTACCTTGGAAACAAACTAGGTTTGGCAAAGGAGATTCTATGGGAAGAGATTATTGAATCAGTCAAGGATATTTGGCCCTATATCAAGATAATCATTGATAAAAAAGACTTGTTGGAGAAACCTCAAGAAGATATTGAAACTATCTCCAAGGAAATTGAGGACATACCAGAAGTTTCCACTGAGGTAATCAAGTTTTTGAATTCTAAAGACAGCTATGAGCTTAAAGAATTAGGTATAAAGGACAGGACAGAAACCATACTTGAAGTGAAGAAAATCATCACAAAGAAAAACTTGATTCTTCAGTTGGAGGAAAAATGCAACAATATTAATGTCATAGTTCAAAGATTTTTTAGTAGGTTAGAACCCTTGACCAACAAGGGTTTGCCCTCTATGCTTGTGATAAATGATAAATTAATTCCCATTGAAGATTATGTTCAAAAGCTTACAGAGGTAGGTACCAAGGAAGCTTCAATTTCAAACATAAGGGGTGCAGCAACACTAAGGGTTGTGTTGAATGCACTCAAAGGTTCCTTTTTCATTCTAAATGAAATCAAACATATATTTCCAGTAAAACCTAATTTCACTATGTATACAGAAATGGATGGAGTTTACCAAAGAGTAACTAAGCTATCTTTCCCAGATAAGAAACGCTAGGAACAGTTAACTGATTTACTTGACTGAAAAGAGGATCAAACAACATTCAGTGTTTCTAGGAATAGTTCACCAATAGTTTAGCAATTTTTAGCTTTTTCAGGAACAATCACCAATAGCTCAACACCAAAATAGTGATAGGTCGACTATCAATTTATATTCCTAATTTTGTGTTGATATATTTTTGTAAATTTAGTTAATATGTTTTCTCAGCTTTAAGATTGTATAAATAACTCCCTTCCACGAGTTATTAAGGGTTTCACCCTTGAAAGAAACATTTGTAAGCATTACATGTACTTGCTTTTTCTGAATCATTAATACAAAGGCAAAGGATTCTGAATTTTGATTCATACAGTTTTGTGTTCCGTGTAAGTTTTCTAGTTTTCATTCATTGTGTTCTTTCTTCATATTCTTAATTTTTACAAAGATAAACAGGCAGGAATAATTATATTTCAATTTACTCCTATAAGCTTTTGAAGTGATCACCTTTAAAGATAATGAATTATATATACTATTTGTTTAATTAATTCCCTCTAAATCATAAAATCATTGGCATATTTTGTAATCTTATGAATATTCCTTTAAACTTTCTGAACATTGTTTGAAGTTTTTCTTACTTATGATTATTTAATTTTCTATTTTAAACTTGTAATAGTCATATCATCTTTCAGTTTTTGCTCATCACTAAACAAGCTATATCACTGTGTGGATTTTAATAGAAGCCCTCTATTTAAATATTAATACTATTCAAAAGGTTAGGTATGACTGTTTTATATATGTTTTATTCATTGGTCCTCCAAAATTAAAACAAAACCCTCCAAAACAAATATCTTAGATGCCCTGGCATGATAGCTTACCATTATCATCTCAGATATACAACATCAATCTGGCACCATTGCAAGGGACTCGAATTTCATTAAGTTTTCCTGGGTCAATGATATAATTCCTATTCCTTTAAGGTGATTAAAGGTCTAGATAGATCAAAATCCTTCACCTGGTGAATCCACTGTACCAAACTGGCACCTTTTAAGCACACTAGATCCCATTCTGAATCTAACACAGTTAGTCCTCTATTAGATCTAGAAAGACTTGTGAGAAAGGCCAGTTCTAGAAGAAGACATCAACCATCTTCTTCTACTTTAGCCTTGCAGTCTGAGGATATATTACAATTTGATCCCTATAGCAACATTCCATCCAATCTAGAATACACTCACTTATCACCAAGGGTTGCTGAACTCTTGGATAGGGGGGTTGATTTCAAATAAACTTTCCTTATTCATTCACTTGAATCTCATCCACAACCCCCACTTCCACCGGGATCACCTAAATCTGAGTTTGACTTGGGTGTTCATTTACCTGAATACAAACCTACAGACTTTATATCCCCCACAACTTATTCATTTCATTCCACCTCTGAACAACCTGAATCTTCTACTTCTAAACAACCTTAAGGGACCTTTGCCATATATTCAAATCCACTCTTTGAAACTAAAGAGGATATTCATTCTCAAGTCCATAAGTTGGTTATTAAAACTCCTTTAAAATCATTCAGGGAGTCTCCACCTTCCTTATCTCCTCCTTCTTCACCCCCACATAATAATTCACCCCTCCTATCACCATCTTCCTCTTCCCTATCATCATATTCACAAACATCTCATACATCATCTTTTACTATGGAATTCCAACCCATTGTGTAGGCAAGATATGCAGCTTTAGTTTTACCTACAATCCTTGATGCTTTCCGTAATGGATATTTAAAGCACCTTCCTAGATATAATGGAGAAACTAGTCCCTCAGTTGAGGACCATCTTCAAGCATTTCTGGACTTTGAAGATAACATGAACATAGAACAAGAAAATGTTTATATGAGGTTGTTTGTTCAATCTCTTGAGGGAAATGTGAGGACTTGGTTTAGGCATTTACCCGCAAATTCCATTAGAAACTGGGAAGAATTAACAAATATATTCAAAAATCAATGGGAGGTGAAAAAAGATGCTCTTTACTTTTTGACTGAGTTTGAAGAACTTAAAATAAACTTTGGTGAACCTGTCTCTGATTTTACCAAAAGGTTCAACAAACTTTATCATAAGATGCCCCCTGATTGCAAACCACCTATAGTAGCAACTAAATCTAGGTTTTCGAAAGCTTTTGAAGATGATTTTGTTGTGATGTTAAGAGAAATAACTTCAAGGACTCTTGAAGATATGAAAACTAATGTTATATAGGTGGAAGCAAATAGGATTACCTCAGCCACTTTAAAAGCTAAAGAGGAAAAGGCCCAAAGAAAACTTAAATAAATTCAAAAGGCCTCTACTTCCTCTAAGACTAAAAATGAAGATTCTAAAATAGATGAGATAACTTCACTTCTTAGAAATCTATCTAATAGAATTTCCAAGATTAAGACTCAATCTATAATAGTTCAACAAACGGTCACTCAGCCCCAAAATCAAAATCAAGTTCAATACAAAAAAAATCCACCATTACAAATTCTTCAAAGGCCTAGTAATGATTAGTAGGTTCCAACTCCTTTATTGATAGATGATCAACAACCTGATGATAATACTATAACTATCACTGAAGATATTAACAATATGGATACCTCTTCTGGTTAGGCCACTATTATTCCTCTCTCACAACAAAAGCAAGTTCAACAAGATCAAGACTACTCACACACATCCAAATACCATGCCTTCTCTGAATTCCTAATTGCAGAACTAAACAAAAGATATGATCTTAGACCTAGACCTGGTCTTGGAAGACCTCCTAAGGAACCTCCAACAATTGAACCTCATATCAAAGCTGTTGAAACTCAAACAACTATTATTTGACCATTAAATCAGTTAACGGATACTACTCAAATTGAAAAAATTGTTTTAATTTCATTTAATGTTGGAAAGGAGTTAGAGAGAGTTAAAATCCCTATACCACTTTCAAAACTTTCCAAAAACCTTGGATATAAAAATCAAGTCTCCAAATGGATACAAAACACCTCGGTTGATGCTGAAAGTGATATTATTAGTCTTCAAGATGAAAAACTAGCAGGTTTCTCTAGTCCTAGCTCAAATATGGTAGATGAAATGGTACCCCCTTTCTATGTGACTCTTAAAACAAATGATTCTATGCTATACAATTGTATTCTTAATTCTAGAGCATCACATAATCTCATGCCAAAAACTATCATGGATCATTTAAATCTCAATATAACTAGATCCTATCATGATTTGTACACCTTTGATTCCAAAAGGGTGCCTTGTCTAGGATTGATTAAGGATTTAGTAGTCACTCTCCCCTAAATCCCAATAAATAGTGTAGTGTTAGATATAGTTGTCACATATGTCCCTCCCAAATTTCGAATGCTCCTTTCAGGGTATTGTTGTGCCAAATTAGGGGGAACTCTCTAGATGGACATGTCTTATGCCACTATTCTAGTTTATGGGGGAGAGCAACAAAGTTGTATAGAGAGGTAAGATTTGTGCACACTGTTTGCAAAACAGATCAACCAAGGAACCCTCCCATTTATGTAATTGATCAAGATTTTGGTTGTTTCCAACTCTCTTAAAACCAAACACATGAAACTCAAGTAAAAATTGAAGATGTAATTGAAATACATGTACCAAATTAGAGTGATTTCTAGAAGCTATTCTTTGATGGTTCTTGTACAAAGGATGGAGCAAGAGATGGGGTATTATTAATCTCACCAGAAAAATAAAACATTACACAATCGTGTAAAGTTGATTTTGAAGTTACAAATAATGTAGTTGAATATGAGGCTTTCCTTTTAGGACTGCAGTTATCTAAGATCTTAAAAGTACAAAACCTGAGTGTTTTTACTGACTTAGAGCTCATTTTTAAACAATTTATAAATCTTTTCCAAACAAAATATCCTAGGCTTAGATCTTATCAAAATGGGGTTTGGGATTCAGTTGAAAATTTCTTCAATGCTTTTAATTTGACTTATATCCCAAGGGATTAGAATATTCATGCAGATTCCCTAGTTGTTTTTGCTAGTTCATTTAAAATCCCTTATCAAACTGACGATCTCTATTAAATACAAGTCAAATAAAGGCCATCCATCCTAGATAACGTAAAATACTGGTAGATATTTGAAGATGATGAACAGTTAAAATAATTTCTATAGGTTATAGATGAATTTTTAGTTCTACAAATTGCTAAAAATAGAACAGAAACAAATGAAAATAAAGTGAAAATGATAATTTAGATTTCAATTCAAAAATTGCTAATGATGATATCATTCAGTTGTCTAACAATTTTATTCCCAAAGGTCTCATTCCTTTAGAAAATTTGTTTGATCAAAATGATGTCCTTAGAAACCCGCAGTCAATCTCTCCACAAGATGACATAGAGGAAGTAAATATTAGAACAAATGATGACATTAGGAGCATCAAAATATGTGCATCCTTAGATCCCAAAATTAAAGCTCAATACCTTAAGTTATTTTAAAAATACAAGGATGTTTTTGCATGGACCTATGATGATCTAAAGACTTATGATATATCACTAATACAACATAAGATTCCTTTAAAACCAGAAGCAAAACCTTGTCAACAGAAACTTAGGAGGATTAGTCCAGCACTTCTACCAACTGTAGAAAAGGAAATTAAGAAAATGATAGATGCCCAGATTATTCTCCCTCTTGGATACTCTAATTGGGTTACTAATTTAGTTCCTGTTAGAAATATGAATGGGGAAATTAGACTTTGTGTGGACTTTAGGAATTTGAATAAAGCATCATTAGAAATCAGAGTCTATGGGTGTGAGCTTCCACCCTACAAACTTCCTAAGTACCTCCCTATTAGAATTTTTTCATTGGAATATATTAGGCAGAGGTTAACTGTAGATGAAGTACTTTTTGTAGCTGCAAAGAAGAAATAAAAATTCAAGCTAAAGGCTCAGGTTGGTCCTTTCATTTGCAATACTAAAGCAGCAGGAAACGAAGCAGACAGATTATTGAAGGAAATGAAGTTTGGTCTCAACTTCACTTGGTCTTATGACCCAATGGGAGTAATTTCAAAACTTAGGGTTGAAAATAAATTTACTGCATACCACCATACAACCAGGCCTGAAATAGAGGAGTACAAAAATCAGTTAGAATGGAAGGAGAACACCCTTTGAGAAGCAGAAAAATAGGCAATCTCTACGTCAAATGTACAAACTCCACTTGCACAGGAAAATATAGCCAAGCGAGGAAAGGAACATTCATCCCCTACAACTGAAGCATCAAGCTAGGGCTTCAGAATTGTGCATAGAAAGAATAGACCTAGGATCTCTATGAAGGTTAGTGCAACAAATGAACCATAAAAAACAACATTTGATGGACTTGGGGATATTTTTATTTTTACACAATCTGGTGGACAGTCCACACAATCCCCCACTCATTCCACTACTTCTCAAGAACAAAAGGTGATTCAGACTAGTGGAACCGGTCAGAAGGACAAAGAAGATGATATCTTCCATGTTTTTAGTGAAATTAAGAAGAAGAATGAGGAATTGAAGCTAAAAATTTATACTCAATTCTGGAAACACTCTTCCAATTCTCAAGCTAGACTTCTTTCAGTCTTTTACTTCGAGATGGGTAATATGTAAATGGCTTTCTTAGAAGCTCAAAATACATAGCCAAGGACTCCTACACATTATCACAAGCAATCTGTTACACTGAAATTTGTCACCATGACTATCTGCAGTTAATATGGCTCCATCAATAGTCATATTATCCTCCTTGTCAAGCCTAATACCTCTGCTCTTCATGTCAAACTTCAAAAAGAGAGAAAGTCACTTAAAAACATGTTTATTTCTGGGTACGCAGGTTCTCTCTACCTTGCCTGCGTGTACGCATCACAAACACACTGTGCCTGCGTACTTGTACGCTCTGTAAGCCAAAGGATGGGTGCGTACCCCTGTAAAGGTCAAAAGGCGCGAGTTTCATCTTTAAAAAGTTACTTGTGGTCACTTCTAGAGCCTTCTAGAAGAGTGTTTGACGTGTATTGAGCGCCTCCAGATGGTTCATTCATCCCTATGATAGAGGAACTTATCCCATCAAGAGAGGAGCTACCCAATCCAAAAGAGGGAGTATCCCATTGATGTTGGAACTGAATAACTTCCTCTAGAACACTATAAATACAGGCCTTGGGCCAGAGGAGGGGAGGTAAAAAGCTGAACATTCTAAAGGGTAAATGCTGCTGGAATTAGGACTTCCATTGTTGACTTGTGAGGAGAGATCACTATCCTTCCTTGTTGCCATATTTGGAGTGGGTGAGCTTGTCAAAGTAGAGGAAATCTCTTGTTGGACCCTGGGAGGAGCTTGCACAACACCAAGGCTCAGGTTGTAATGGTTCCTTTCTTGTTTCTTTAATACAAATAAGTCCATTCTTCTCAATGATTTGTTATTTATGAATTATTTCATGTACTCCTTGGTCTATGTGATGAATATGCTTTGTTTTATGATGAATATTCAGGTGTTATGTAATCGTTTGCTTTGTTAGTGTATGCAGGTCTTAAAAGTGAAGGAGGAGCTCATCTGGATCAGCAAGCTGACTACTACACAAGCATTGGACCTAAGTAAGATCGAAAAACACTCGGTTCTCATAGAATAATGTATGTTTAGAGAAGGATTTCTCTTGTTTGGTTTGTTTGTCACTAGAGAGTCTTAGACTCCTAGGGAGGTTAGGTTTGTCCGCAAAAATAACTTTTTCCGCATGACAAATTGGCGACTCCGCTGGGGAATCCATTGATGTGATTGATTTTTCCTTTAAGCATTACTTTGATCTGAAAAGAGTCTTGTTTCTTTTGCTTTTTGGTTGCTTGACTGTGTTTTTGGGTGGCTTAGCTTAGGGTCAAGTTAGAACTTAAGTTTTCTTTGTTTTACAGTAGTACGCACCCTCTGCGTTGGACACAGTGCGTACTTGTACGCACTGTACCTGTGTACACAGAGCGTGCACGCACCTGGTTAAACAGGCTGCCTGCGTACCCTGTTAAAATTAAGAAAATTCCCTTTTTTATCACTTTTTCCTTTTAGATTTTTGTTTTCTTAGTCTTTACTGCCCAGATCCACTGGTTGACTGTCAAAAATCTTCACCTGCACTTGTTCCATTAGTGTCGAAAGTTTTAGTGAAATTCCTTGAGATTTTAGCCTTAGGGTTTTGATTTTTATATTGGTCCTGTAGTGACTTTGGGTTTAGAAGTTTCAAAGCCTTAGATATCTATGGTTTTGTCAGTCTTCTTAGGAGTCGGACCAGTCGCAAAATCTACCCTCGTGAGC